>PVJN01062863.1:0-10916 GCA_004026805.1 Lasiurus borealis
TATTTCTAATGAGCAAGTAGAGAAAGGGGGCTTTTCTCTCCTTAACCCTATTGATTATTGAGTGTTTACATCTTTTGTTGGTTCTATCATGTCAGGGATTGGAGGGTAGCTTGTTCTGGGGCATGGAGGGGTCTTTTCTGCTCCACCCATCCATTTTACTGAGCAGGAATTAAAGAGTCCTGAGGAGTAACTGCAGAAGACCAAAGTACTTCTTGGCTGTGGTTCCCAAACTTGGCTGGTCATTTGGATCATCTGGGAGAACTTCTAAAAATCTAGGTTCTTGGCCCTCCTTCTGGGAAGGCTAACTTAGTAGGTCTGAGCCCTACATTCTAGATTATAAAAACCATCACATTCGGGATGATTGTGAGGAAATTCTGGGATAAGCTTGTCTCTATAGTAATAGTCTGTATGCTTTTTTTTCCTATGAAGGGCCAGATAATAAATATTTTAGGCTTTTCAGGCCACACCACATCTGCTGCAACTACCTGCTGTTGTAGTGTGGAAACCATCGTAGACATTCAGTACATAAATGGGTGAGGCTGTGCTCAGATAAAACAACACTGACATTAGGATTTCATATACTCCTCATATATCACAAAAAATTATTTTTCTCCCCCCCACAACTCCAGCCATTTAAAACTGTAAGCCATTCTTAGCTTGCAGGCAATACAAATATAGGCAGTGGACCACATTTGGCCTTTGAGCCATAGCCTGCCAACTCATGAGCTATAAACCTTTGGGTACTTAACTGCAAACATTGACTAAATGCTGACTAACATAACTTGGAACATGGGCTTAGAATCCCTTACTGTTTTCCAGCATCATGACCTTGGCTAAATTAGTTCACTTCCCTGAGCCTTATGTGTCTTATCTATAAATGGAATAATTACTCATATAATTCCTGGGTTGTTGTGAAGATTAAATGAGATATTATGTATAGTTTCCAGTGCAGTGCCGAGTAATTTGTAAGTGCTCAGTAAGTGTCAACTTATTATAAGCTACTATGTTCAGTACCTTAGAGATTGAACAAACAGATAGAGCAGTTTTTCCACCTTAGAAGAACCAACACACTAACCAGCAAGACAAGACATGCATAAAAACCATTCTTTTATGACAATATAAATTCCTTTGGAGCTGTAGACATTGAAGAGAGTGTTGTGGGCATTTGCTGGGGAGGCAGGTCTGTCATCTTGCTTTGCATCCCTGTATTTCTCTGCTCTTCTTTTAGAAGCACATTCCTGTCAATCTCAGATTATGGAATTCAGCAGTTATAAGAGATCCTTATACAGACACAGAACAAGTTGAGTAGGGTTTCTAGCTCCACACATTTGTTTAATTGACTTGCATGTCTAATTCATTGTGAACTATCAAGAAAATAAGCATGGATTCTGTCTTTGGGCTACAATTGATGCATACTTATGGAGTTCCCTGAGTCATTGACAAAAAAAATGGGAGGAGGAAAAAGCTTTTAAATTACTTAGATTATTTTTGCACTATTTGGTGGACTTTGAAAACAAAACAAAATAAAACAAAAGCTTGATATCATCACTGTAAAATTAAAAATATACTGGAAAGCACAGAGCAATAAATAATTTTTATTCTCAATATTTTTACTGTCACCATTGTTAATATACTTGCATCTACTCCCAGTCTTTTGGGATTATATATTGATATATATCATGACATGTATAGATATTATGTATTTTTAATAAGACAGGAGTATCAATGTATAAATTATTTTAAAATCTTTCCTCAACTTAATGGTATTGCATATACAATTTATCATTAATGATTATTCATCAGTATCCCTATAAAGTTATTCAATGTATAATTATTTCCATACTAGAGGCCTGGTACATGAAAATCATGCACTGGAGGGGGTGTCCCTCAGCCCAGCCTGCCCCCTCTCACAGTCTGGGAGTCAGGAGGCAACCCGGTGATCAGGGAAAGGTGATACTCCATCACACCTCTGCTACTGCCACTGCTGGCAGTGCAAGCCTTGGCCAGCCCGGGTTACCTGAGCCTCGGACAGCCCTGGGCAGCTGGGCAGGCACCATCCGAGGCTTGCCTGCACCTTGGGCCTGCCCTGGGTGGCTGGACAGCCGCTATCTGAGTTTTGCCTGGGCCTCAGGCCAGTTCTGGGCAGCTGGGGGACTGAAGAAACTGAGAGACTTCAAAGGCAGGCACTCCAAGTGGCTGGGCCTGCCTACAGGTGGGCCCACCCTTGCCACATGCCTGCCACCCCTGCGGGGCTGAGGGGACTGGGCGCCGCCATATTTGAGAGTGGGATACTCAATTAGCGTATTCCCTCCTTATTGGCTATGGACACTGCCATGTTAAGGGCAAGCCAATGAATTAACATATTCCCTCCTTATTGGCTGTGGGCGCCACCATATTTGAGGGTGGGACAGTCAATGAAAATCACCACAGGTAAAAGGATATTTCAGTAATCACAAAGGGATGCCACTCAGAACTCCCTCTAAGAGCTGCTGTGAGAAGTGTAGGTAGCTGACAGCCTCAAGCTGCCACACTTTCAGGACCTGCCCTGTGTTCATGCTGAGACCACATGACTGCACTGAACATGAATAGAGTTTGGAGCCAGGCTATTTCTGCCTGATAAGAGTGCACTAACAGGGACTCATTGCTTTGTGGTGCCCCACTAGCCAGACTAACTTCCTCAAGGCTGCACTGCACTCTCAGGTGCCTTCTGCCCTGACCGCCTTTTTCTCCTTTCATAGGTGTCAAACCCACACCACAGTCTCTCCCTGACCACTCCTAATGTCTCTCTTATTGTGCATAGATGTTTTCCCCAATAATCTCATTTTGGCAGCTTCTTTCTGGACAGCTCAAATCAATATAAGTATCTGGGTGTAAATCTGCTCACCACCTAACTCTTAGCCACTCAATGCCCTTCTTCAAAGGTAAAACCTGCTATTGATTTAAATTTTCTTCCAGAGTATTTTATTCATATACAATTATTATATTTCTCCTTTTGCCTTTCCTCTTCTTCTATATTTCTTCTCTTCTTCCTTCTTTTTCTCAAAAAGATTGGTAGTACCTAGTATATATTGTCCTGCCTATTGCTTTTTCACTTAACATATCTTGGAAACAGGTCTTACCTTATTAACACATACAGAATTGCATTATCTTTTTTCTTTTTGCCTGAATAGTGTTTAATTTTCTGATGTATTGCAAATAATTTAACCTATCCTTGACTATCAGCTTATTTCTTATTTCAACACTTTCTATTCAAGGCAATGTTGCCAGGAAGGCCTGTATCTAAATATTTTTATACTCATGTGAGAATTTATCTTTAGGAAACAAATCCCAAATTTCTGGATCAATGGGTATGCCTACTGTGATTTTGATATATATTTGATATTATCAAATTTACCTTCATGATGAATACAACTGATTTCATTTCCCAGGCATATATGGCAGCTATAGCCTCACAATATCAAGATAGAAGTTTTAGAATTGAAGTATCATTAAACTCTTCCTAGTGATTTGTCTTTAAGTTTATTATATTTGTATATTTTTATGATTGCTTTTTCTGGAATTTTTTTTATGTGTGGAAGTTTTGTGTACAGTAAAGGAAGTTTATATTATTATTATTTTTGTAAGTTAAAAAATTTGGATGAGTATTCTATATCATGTAACAAGGAATGATAACCACTCATGTAGATAGGAGCTACATGTAGCTATCAATGACTAGATAACTTAGAAGCATACCAGTAAGAGTTTATATCTTTAGGAAAAATTATTTATATATTAGGAGGAACACAGAATAGAAGTCAGAAAACTTGTTCTGTTGCTTTTTTGCCTTTTCTTCTATGGCATTTCAATTTTCTCTGCCTACTTACCTTCTTATCTGGACAGAATATGAAAGCAAATGGAATGCATAATTAATATGATCAATTTATTATTAATAAGGGTAAGATATCATTTAGGAATGTCAAATATCAATGACAATCCATTCAATATACAGGGGACCCACAGGTTGAGAACGACCAGCAGGGTCGCCTAAGAGCATCAGAAAACACAGATATTTATATTACAATTCATTAATAGTAGCAAAATTACAGTTATGAAGTAGCAACAAAAATAATTTAATGGTTGGGGGTCACCACAACATGAGGAACTGTATTAAAGGGTCACAGCATTAGGAATGCTGAGAACCACTGTATTAGAGCAAAGTAGCAGATAAATTTGTTCACATTAGACTTTAGTTTTATTTATCTTTATGAAAAGTAAATGGTTGGGCTAGATCTAATTCCTATCATAGAAATGGAAAAGACAAAATCCAAAGGCTTATAAGTACAACAGACCTGTATGGTACCCCTCTTCTTCATCAATTTTTACCTAATTAACATAATTTGAATTCATCCCATTTTATACAGGCCCACTGCTATAACTTAATGTCCTCCAACTCTTACCTAGATAACTGCCCCAGCCTCCTAAAATAAAAAATAAAAAATCTGACTATGTCTCTTAAAATCATTAAGGTGGCATAAAAGCATCTTCATGTTCACAATCCTCTTACCTGCAGCTTTACCCATTCTCATTTCCCACTCTCAGTCTAAGTCTACACTTAAGACCTTTGGATAGATCATTTGCCTCCCTACTTATTTGTTTTGTAAAGGTTTAACCTGAGAAACGTTGGCTTTTATTTTTATTTCTTCTCTTTGCTTGATGACTATTTCATAACGTCTCCTTTTTGACTTGCTTGCTACAGGCTTGAAACACAATTTGTGGTCTTCATCTTAGAAATACATAGACATTTAACAGCATGCATTTAATTTCATTCCTTGGTCCACCTGTTTCTTCCACTCTTTTAACTTCGCGCGCGCGCGCGCGCACGCGCGCACACACACACACACACACACACACACACACACACCACAAATGTATGTTGCATTTCTATTACTTTTGACATTGTATGTATTTAAATCCTTTCTGGAGCAAGGTAGGTATTAACCAATTAGGTTCAAATAAATAAATATCTGCCCCCCCTTATCCTTCAAAAACCAGCCTAAATATCTCTTCCTTTGTCTTTTTGGTTTAGCTCTCTGTCCTCTATGATCCCCTATCACTTTGAGTTACTATTATAACTCTAATCAATCTATATTATAAATATATGTTTTCTATATTATAACTGTCTGTTTCTCCACCAAACTGAATTTTTCCATGAGGGCATATTGTCTTTTATACTATACTTCCAACTTCTAGGGCAGTGCCTGTACATGTGATAAAGTGTTCACTGAATAAATGGATAAATAATTATACAAATCAAAGAATATGGAACTTTTATTTTAATTGGAAAAGTTTTTTTTTAAAATTATTATTAAAAGAATATAGAACTTCTCATCAGGCCAACTCTACTTCTAGGGACCTATTAGATAATATGGTTACCTTCCTGAACATTAATACACTACTAGCTTGATTATTCTCTTTGAAAACATAGGGCAATTTTTCTGTGCTCATTTCTAAAGCTGATATTTTCAAGGTAACTATCTCTAATTAATTAAAGTATGCTTGGTGAAAAGAATGCCAATATCTCAAGAAATGGTTGCTTAATATGTTGGTCTTTAAAGTCTCCCCTGAACAGAGAAATAACTTAGTTACCAGGAGGAAGATCATGGCCCCTTTGAGCAAAAACTGAAGATTGGAAGAGAATGTGGAGAAAGAAATGGGCAAGCACAAGGAAATGTGTTCTTACCAAAAGGAAAACCTAGTATTTCCCCTCTCCCCCACTACTAAGTTCCTAATTGTTGGATGTTAGTAGTTAAAAGGCTTACAATCTCAGTGTTGGTCTTCTTGAAGCTCCCAGGATAGGCATGTAAACAATAAGACATGCTGCTCTGTCCATTGGCAGCATAGTGAGTTGGCCATTTGGTGATAATTTTCCAGTGATTTGTTAGTTGAGCTCTTGCCATGAGCTCCAGCAAGTCTTACATGAGTCTGTTTGGTTTCATGTCTGCAGAACCGAGCAGTAGTCCATGTGCAATATTTCCTGATGACAAGAAAGAGAAGTTGAAAGAGCACTGGAAAAATGCATGTATTTGAAGAAATATTAATCATTAAAAGAAAAAGTTTTCTAATTTATTGTTCCTCAGTTCATCTGTTTGGGTCAAGAAAAAAATAATGTTATGATTGTGTCTTAATTTGAAAATATGAATGAAAGTTGCTGCCCAGCATTTAGTGTACATTTGAGGTCTTCTTTGATACATTTCCAGGTTTCCTTTAAGTGCTTCAGAAATGGACACACCTGCTGTATGTTAGGCATGCCATCTTATGTCCTGCCATAGATTTATCACCAAGTGTTGGGAGTTGATGTCAGATTTGATTTTTATGTCTTTTAGGTTAGTTATCCTGGGTGAATTTAATATTCACTCTGATATCCCTCTAAGGTCCTCTGACATGAAAATTTATGTATGTGCTAGAGGCTTTTTTCTTCCAATATATTCATGTAAAGGACACATTTTAGACCTAGGTTCATTTCTAGAATGTATTCTATAAGCCTAAAAAAAAGTCTCTGTTTTAATGCATTTTCTCTTTGGTTATTTAAAACACATCTATTACTAGATACCATGAACTGGCTATAACACCTTCTCACTGGTCATTTTGAGGACATAGAAATTTCCTCAGGGCAGAATGGGCTTACCTAATATATCTGTAACCATAACGACAAAAAAATAGAGATGTAAGGGGGTAGCTCTTAACTGGGAAGTGGAAAGGTTTTAGATAAGTTAAAACCTTTTGTGGAGCACTGGCACCTTAAGATGTTTGGTAGACAAGGGGCTCTCTATCAAGTTTAGTACACTATTTCTCCCTCTGTAGCTCCATGCAAGGGTTCCAAGACTCAGTTTCAGTGGGTGGTTTCTAATTAATTCTGACACTGTCTATACATAGATAGAATCAGATTCCAGAGGACTCGGTCCATCAGGACCACCTTCCACATAGCTTTATTTAGTAAATTTGAACATTTTTAAAATAATTACTGGACTTTTGCATTTTTTTCTTTTTAAAAATCCTCACCCAAGGACATGTTTCTATTGATTTTTACAGAGAGAGGAAGGGAGCTAGAGAGAGAGGGGAAGTGAGAGAGAAACACTGATTGGTTGCCTCTCCTGTGTGCCATCGCCTAGGATTGAACCCACAACTGAGGTATATTCCCTGATTGGGAATTAAACCCTCAACCTTTTGATGTAGAGGACAATGCTCCAACTGAGCCACCAGGCTAGGGCACATTTCTTTTAAAAAAAATTATTTATTGACTTCAGAGAGAGAGAAGAGAAGTGGGAGGAAAGAGAGAGAGAGAGAGAGAGAGAGAGAGAGAGAGAGAGAGGAGAGAGAGGAAGGGAGAGAGAGAGAAAGAAAAAAAAGATGGATGTGTTGTTCTACTGATCCATGCGTTTATTGGTTGATTCATGTATATGCCCTAACCTGGGATCAAACCTGCAATTTTGGTGAATTGGGATGATACTCATCTAACCAATTAAGCTACCCAGCCAGGGAACTAAGTCATGCAGTTATCTTTAAAAAATGATTTTATTGGTTTAAAAGCATTTTTAAGATATTAACTTTTTTTTTCTAAAGGATACGTTGGAAACAATTTCTTCCCCGTTAATTTGCCTTTTCATTGTATTATGAGTTACTAATTTAATGTGGTCAAATCTATTAATCTGGCATTGTGTTTAGAAAGGACTTCTCCACTTGGAGATCAGATAAATATTCATCCATTAAAAAACACACACCAAATTTTTAGAGTAGTTTTACATGAAAATTACAAAGATAGTACAGGTATTTATCATATTCTGAACTCAGTGTAATTTCTTACTTATCTAGGGTACATTTGTGACAACTAAAGAACCAACAGTATTACTAACTAAAGGCCATACTTTATTCTTTTTTTTTTTTTTTTAGTTTTTATCTAATGTCTTTTTTCTTTTCCAGGATTCTATCCAGGATACCACATACCATTTGACCATCATGTCTCCTTAGGCTCCTCTGGGTGTGTTGCAGAAGACCAGAGAAAAACAAAGCAATGCTTTAGAGAAAAGGAGTTACACTGTTTATTATGCCGGGGGATTCAGTGGAATAACTTCCAAAATTTGAGTAAAGTAACATGCAGGGGGCTTCTCTTTTATATCTTTCTGTGGTCTTTGTCCCTCAAATATGAATGATTTTGGTCCCTTTTCGAGCTTTGCAAAAAAGGCCCAGGTATTGGGGGTCTTGAAACCATATCTGGTGGCCTAGCCTGGCACCAGCACTAATAACCCCCGCCCTCCAGAGTTGTTCAATGTTCAGAGTTTATTGCCCCTGTATTTAGGTAACAGGTTTTGCAAAGCCAGTTTCTGGGAAAGAGGCAGTGACTTAATTATAGGCTATCAAGAATGTAGACTGTGCTTGCTGGCACAAATTCATTGCTAGCCTCCCAAATATCAGGATTATGTTGGAATTAGCCTTTTTAGCCTTCTCAGGTGTGACAGTTTTCATCCTCTGTGTTTGATAACCTTGACAATTGTTAGGAGTACTGATCAGATATTTTATAGAGTACTAGTGGCCCAGTGCGTGAAATTTGTGCACATTGAAAGGGAGATCCAGAGTCAAGTCCCCACCCACCCATATGTGCCTCAAGATTGTGTGTGACCCAGACCCAGCCACCCCCTCCCTCATTGGGTTAGATCCAGACCCGACCAGTCCCACCATTGTCAAGCCCCACCTGGCAGGGGGCTAGCCTCAGATCCCCTGGCTCAGCACCAGGATGGGGGCTGTGGACTGAGGTCCCTCAGTTGGGGTGGGGAGCATGTCTTTAGGTCCCCTGTCAAGTCCTGCCAGGCAAGGGACATTGCCTGAGAGCCCTTGTCAAGCCCTGCTGGGTGGGGAGCATGGCCTGAAGTTCCCCATCAAGTTCTGCTAGGCAGGGGGTTGCAGCCTCAGGTCCCCCATCAAGCCCCACTGGGTGAGGGGCATGATCCAACCCAGAACTGGGGGTGCACCTTGAGGACCCCATCAAGCCCTGCTGGATGGGAAGTACAACCTGAGGACCCCTGTCAAGCTCTGCCAGGGAGAGAGGCACAGCCTCAGGTCCCCTGGTCTGGTGCTGGGGCAGGGACTGTGGCTTGAAGTCTCCTGTCAAGCTCCACCTGGTGGGGGGCATGGCTCAGGTCCCCTGGCCTGACACTGGAATGGGGGTCATGGCCTGAGGTCCCCCAGCCTGGCGCCAGGGCATGGGGTGAGGCCTGAGGTCCCCTGTCAAGCCCCATGGGGTGGGGGTGGGGAAGGGCGTAGCCTCAGGTCCCTGCTGATTGCTTGTAAGGCTCCTTAGGGGAACTTGGCCTCAGCTGTGGGTGCAGCCATCTTTGTGATGGAGTGATGGTCAATTAGCATATTCTCTCTTTATTAGATAGGGATCCTCATTTTATGTATGTCATGATTAGACTGAAGTTATGGGTTTGGAGAGAAAGAACACAGGGGTAATGTTATATTTCATCATATATTAAGGATGCATACTATTAATATGATATAACTTTTTATGTTGACCTTGATCACCTACTAAGGTAATGTTTATCTGATTTCTCCACTCTTCATTTCCATTTTGTAATCTTTGGAAAGAAGTCACCATGTACAGTTCATACTTAAATTCTTGGGAGTTGTGTTCCATCTTCTTGAGAGGGAATATCTACCTAAATTACTTGGAATTTTTTTCTATGGGAGATTCATTATTTTTTTTTCATGTATTTATTTATCCAATGATTTATTTATATCTGTATGGATTCATGGATATTATATACTTGCACTCATATGTCTTAGGTTATAATTCAATACAATGTTATTTATTTGTTGCTCAGGCCTTTTCAAATTTTGGACATTTCAGTTGGCTTGTTTCCCCTTGACATTCACCTCATTTCATTTGTTGAGCACTTCCTTATGTCTGACACTATAATGCTCCAGGCTCATCTTATATATTCTTTTTCTCAGTCAAAAAATCAGTCATTTCTCTAATGAGCGCTGGTTTCTCTTATTATAGAGTGGTATTAGAAACCAAGATTTGTGTTAGGTGTGCTCATTGGTATTGGGCAGTCGTTTCTAGACTCTCTCAGCTGACAAAGCAAAAACTATATATGTGTATATACACATATCTATAATTTAAAACATATGTAATCATGAAATAACAATTATATAATTACTAGAGGCCCAGTGCATGAAATTTGTGCACAGGGGAGGGTGTCTTTCAGACAAGCCTGCTCCCTCTCCAATCTGGGACCCCTTGAAGGATGTTTGACTGCCTGTTTAGGCCCGATCCTACCTGGATTATTAACTGTTGATTTGGTTCACTCATTACATACTTTACCTTTTTTTTATGATTTCAGTTTTTACACTTAATTCTGTAGTCAGTTTGAAATTTATTTTGGTAATGGTTTAGGATCAAGCTCTAAGCTTTCCTCCAAATAGTTTAACTGGTTTTATGACTATCATTTATTTAAAAATATTGTTTTTCTCCATTGATTAGGAATTTTATGTATAACTAAACTTATATGTATGTAACATTCTATGTTTCAGTAGTCCATTAGGCTCAATTTTTTTGTTACTTAATTATATCACTATCACCATATTAGAAATATTATACCTTTGCTATGTAATTTAATATTTAGTAGAAGTCATCTTTAATTATCCTTCATAAATATTCTTGATAATTTTCTAGAGTCTTTTCTTTTATTTTTTTTTTATTTTTTTTTAATTAAATCTTTATTATTCAGATTATTACATTTGTTTCTCTTTTTTTCCCCTCCATAGTACCCCTCCACCCAGCTCCCACCCTCCCTCTGCCCTTAGCTCCCTCCCATTGATCTCATCCATAGGTGTATGATTTTTGTCCAGTCTCTCCCTGTATACCCTTCACCCCTTTCCCC
>PVJN01062864.1:0-10916 GCA_004026805.1 Lasiurus borealis
TCGCCGGGTCCCCAGGGCGGCTCTGCTGCGCGGCGGGCGCGGCGCCCACCATGCCCGGCTGCCCGCGGCTCGCCCTGCTCTGCGCGCTGCCCTGGCTCCTGCGGGCGGCGGCACCCGGGAGCCCTGCGCCACCCCTCGCGCGCCGCGACCCCCACGACCCGGCCAGGGGCGCCGATTTCGATCGTGTCTACAGCGGGGTGGTGAACCTCAGCACCGAGAACATCTACTCCTTCTCCTACACCAGCCAGCCTGGCCAGGTAAGAGGCTCGCCTCCCTCGCTCGACTCCCAGCAACTTGCCAGACCTCGGCGCCCGTCGCTGCTTCGGGTCGTTTGGGAAGTGACCTCGGGAGACCTCAGGCACTGGGGGCCCCTAGCTCCCTTTCTCATTCACAGCAATCACTGCCAGCCGAGCCGCGCGTCCTCCGCGACCGGCCTTGGGGACAACTCCGCTTCCTTTCCCGCCTCCCCTGGCCTGGCCGCTGGCATTTCTGGGCTTCCCCAGGCACCGATTCCCCCGAGGTCTGCGGGTCCTGTCCGCCTACCGGACCTTTCTCTAGGAAAGTCACAATTGTCTAGGGTCGCGGAGGGCTAGGGCCGCAACTCTGGTCCTATGGATGGATCTCCTGCAGGGAAGGAAAACTCGTTCCACTGGGATGATTCCGCCAGACCCTTCTGTCTCATAGCGCACTGGGGTGGAAGCACTGCTCGGAATCTAAAACGGGAATGTGTGAGAATGGACGCAAGCTGCAGAACCTCTGTGCATTCATAGTCACTTCCTGTGCTTCTGTGCCATTGTCACACACATCTGTGCTTCGGAGAAGCCAGCAGACCCGGCCAGAGGCGTTGGAACTGCAGCCATGCCCCTATCTGTTGAGATGTTGATTTTAAATAAGGATGGATAGTGGTGTGAAAATGTGTAGACCCGTTTCTGACAAGAACTGAGGGAGGCAAGGGAAATGACTTCCAGCAGCTTGACTTCCCTTTGACACATATACTCTGATTATATAATGTAAGGAAAACATAGCTTGATTTTTTTTCCCTTTAATGGTACAGAGAAAAAAGAAGAAAATCCATTGTACGTGTCTCTGGATCTTCATCCCATATAAGTGTGTGTGTGTGTGTGTGTGTGTTCCTACTCCCCAGAAAATTCAGGAACTGATTATTGGGATACCATGATATGTCTCCCTCTGTAACTCTCACTTACCCAGTAACTTGAGGTTGTACTGAGCTGAAGGGACCAATGTGCCTATGTCCTCCCAGACATCTCCCACTGTGTGTATTGAGCAAGTGCTTCATCTCCACCCCGTCACTACATCATAAGGAGTGGTTGCTATAGCAGCCAGCCCTCATGCTGTCCTGTCCTCCTCTGATCTTCCCCTGGTGTGTCCTGAGGTGAGCAGACTGGCTTTGTGCAGAGCCATTCCATTACAGACAAGTTCCATTATTTTCCAAACCCCCGTAAGTGATCTCTTTCTGTCCAGTGTGTAGTATGGACCAGCTGATGTATCACAGATAAAGTGTGTTCCTAGCCCTGTGATTGACTTAGAACAAATAAAAGTCTAAAAAACTCCCTGATCTCTGGGGTGTACTGCCAGTATCCTCCTAAATCATTGGTAACAAAACTCAAGTAGTCTGTGCAAAGTAACTCCTAACATCAGGCTTTAGTGTTTCTTGCACTTCTGCTTAGAGATAGATTGACTGCTTTCTAACTGTTGGCCTTTTGCCATTAGTATTCTGCCAGTTTCCCTATTTCACTACAGCACAGGTGATACTGTTTGCAGTTGGGGTCACTTGATTGACTTTGTTAGAAAACCATTCGATATTGAGGATAAGGGCACAATCCTGTTCATCTCTGGACCCCAGTACCTAGCACAGTGCTTGGCATATAAGAGGTTTACCAATGTTTTTGAAAGAAAAAAAAAGAAGAAATAAGTGAAGAAAGATTTAAGGACTCTATAAGCTGAAGCTAAATAAACTATATAGTATTTTACTAGGTTGAAAGTACAATATCATTTCAGATAAAAACAAAAAATTTCCATGAAAAACAAAATTCTTAAGAATTTTTCTACAATTATGCCCTTTCCATTTTGCCTTTGTGTTAAAGTGCCCTTTATTTTATGAAACAATGTCAATAATTAGTTTTTAAAATATCTTTGCATAATACAATAAAAAGTTAATTATCCCAGCAGTGCCTAAAATTTTACTAATCAGAAATACAGGTGGGGACCATGGAACTGACAGATAGCTCAAGTATTTTAATGCCAGTATGCAATAATATGAACCAGATGTTCTCAAATCTTACAGCTTTCTGAGATCTCTCTCTAAAGTCCAACTAAGACAGTGGAACTCTCCACCTGCTTACTTTGGGAAGTGACCCTCCTCTGCCTCCAGTCAGTATTTCTGTTGATTTCTCCAGAGATGGCACTTTTCTGACCTGTTTGTCAAACCATTACTCAGTTTCTACTAGTAGCCTCCTCTCTTCTTGATCCCTTTTGCCCAATGTTGAACACCAGCAGTCCCTCCTTCTAATACCATGAATATGATGTTGGATTTAGCAGAATTTTACCAAAGATTTGGACTAACATAAGGAAATTGCAGAACACCACAGGATAGGTGATAGGGTAAATCAGAAATCTAGGCAACTCTGTCATAGCAACTTATCAGCTATTCCCCATGGGGAAGTCTCAAGACGGTGGCACTATTTTTGGGGCCCTGGCTTATCACCAACTTCCTTGCCACTCCCCACCCCAAATGCAGACTTCCCACTCTCTAAATTTTTGTTACTATCTCATATCGAACAGTTTTGCCTCCATTACCAAACCCAAACTCATCAATGGGCTCTGCTAAATAAAGGTCTATAAACCCAAAAGTATAAGCTTGGCCATGACCAGTGTCCTTTAACCTGAGCAAGTCCCAGTGAGGGCTCCTTCCCCTGAAGGTGTCATTCCCACCTACCCCTCTCTTCCCTTTTGCTGTTTTAATCTCTTTTTCCTTTTCTCTTCAAACATTGTTATACTTGCCATTATTTCTCCTTCATCATGGAGGAGAAAGGCTATTCTAAATTTAGGTTTTGGTAGAGAGAGGAAGCTACCTTGGGAGCCTTCCCTCCTAATCTTTCCTGTCAGCCTCTGCATCTCCCATACTAAACTGCTATTCTGGCGACCTGTTTAGCCAAGTGTATGTCGTGCTAATTAGCTGAGCTCAGTACCAGGAAAAGTCTCACATGCCTTCCAGGCAGATGGTAATGTAAATAAGAAGCTGCTATTAAAAAAAATATCACCGGAAGAACAGAGTGATTGGTTTAAAGAAGAATAATGAAAATAATGATTAAAGACGCAGGTTAGGCAAGATCCTGGTTCATTTCCTTTTCCTTTTCAGAGGACTAGGGCTTCACTGTGGCACACAAAGTGTTCTAAAAACCACAGGGCTGGAGCAAAATCTGGAGGAAATCTGTCTAAGAAAGTCACCAGTGATACGAGTGACTAGGGCAAAGGGCACAAAAGCAGGTTTTTTGGAAATGAGAATACTTTGTACAGACAGGCCCTGACAATAATCAGATATTTATATTTGAGTCTTTAAATAAAAATATACCTACCGTGCATCAAGATATCTTTCTGACACTGTCAGAAACAGAATTCAGTGTTTACCATAGAATTTTTTAAATTTGAAATGTTTCCCTGGAAATAATAATTTTGTTTATTACACTGAGGCATTTGTCTTTTAATGACATATACTTTTCTATGCCCATGGAACAATGCTGGCTTTAGTATGATCGATCATCAGTCATGTATCTAAACCAGTTATACCAGTCTCTTGGATCCAGATTCAAAAGCCCACCCAGTTCTCATGAACAATGGTATCTTCTAGCTATGTACGTGAATAGTTGTGCAAAAGAATTTCAGACTTTGATGTGCTAGCCTCAGTTCTCCTGGTTTTCTCTGTGCTCTTCATGTGTTCTCGGTATTGTGGCAGAGAAGTCTCCTCTGATGTCCTCTTATTGAACTGCCTGGTGCTTGTTTGTGAGGAGAGAATCATCTCATTAGCACATTATCTCGGTAACTGGTTACTGTCTCTGTCAGCTCAGGCTGTTATAGCAAAATACCATAGTCTGGGTGTCTTAAAAAATATTTCTAACAGTTTTAGAGGCTGGGAAGTCCAAGATCCAAGTGTCGGCAGATTTGGCATCTGGTGAGAACTGGCTTCCTGGCTTATACACCATAACTTCTATCTGTGACTGCACCTAGCCCACAGAGCAGAGAGAAGCAAGCTCTCACCCATCTCTTCTTATAAAGGCACTAATCTCATCATGAGGGTTCCAACCTCGTGATCTAATCACATTCCTAAGGCCCAATCTCCAAATACTATCACGTTGGGGATTAGGCTTCAAGTTATGAATTGGGGTGAGGAGGAAATACAAACCTTCAGCCTATAGAAGTCACCTCCCACATTTTTCTGTGTGGTTCTGAAAGTGGAGCATCAACTGTCATAAGGGTGTCACAGGCTGACAATACTCCAATTATAATTTTTATGTAGCACCCATCTTCTGCCTGCCTAGACGACAGTCTTGTGCTACATTTTATAATGAATTCTGTAGGTATGTGCTGTCCAGTGTGGTAGCCACTATCCACATGTGGCTATGAAGCATTGGAACTGTAGCTAGTCACAAAATGAGTTAAACTATAAGTGTATCATACACACTAGATTTTGAAGACAGTAAGAAAAAATAACATAAAATGTACCATTAATATTTTTATTGATTATGTATTATATACTGGATACAATTGGTTAAATAAATACATAATAAAATTCACCTGTTTTACCTTTTTAATGTAACTACTAGAAAATTAGAAAACATGTTTGGCCCATTTTATGTTTTTTATTAGGTAACACTTCTCCAAGTACTACAAGACTTTAGAGAAGTCATTCATTCCACAGATAGCTTTGTTGGAGGTAATAAGGTTTGAAAAGGTGATCATAGATAAACAGAACTTGGACAGGCAAAAAGAAAAAGGAATAAGTCTGCTGTAAACATTTGCATGCAGATTTTTGCGTGGATTTAAGTTTTCAGCTCATTTGGTAAATACCAAGGAGCTTAATTCCTGGGTCACATGCTAAGAGTAGGTTCCTTTTTATAAGGAACTGTCAAATTTGTCTTCCAAAGTGACTCAACCATTTTGCATTCCCACCAGCAGTGAATGGGAGTCCCTGTTGCTCCATATCCTCATCTGTATCTGGTATTGTCAGTGCTTTAGATTTTAGCCATTCAATAGGTGTAGTGTGATATCTCATTGTTTTAGTTTGCAGTGTCCTGATGGCATATGCTGTAGAGTATCTTTTCATGTGCTTATTTGCTATCCATACATCTTATATGGTGAGGGGTCTGTTCAGATTTGTTGTCCACTTTTAAATTGCATTGTTTGTTTCTGTATTGTTGAGTTTTTAAGAATTCTTTATAGATTTTGGATACCAGTCCTTTATCAGATACAAGTTTTGCAAATATTTTCTCTTTGTCCATGGCTTGTCTTTTCGTTTGCTTAATAGTGTTGTTTTTTTCCCTAAAGAGGAGACATTTTAAAATTTAATGAAATGCCACTTAACAAGATTCTTTTCATGGATTGTGCCTTTGATATGATGTCTAAAAAGTCACCAAATCTAAAGTCACCTAGATTTTCTCCTATGTTATTTTCTGGAATTTATATAGGTTTGAATTTTACATTTAGGTTTATGATCCATTTGGGGTTAATTTTTGTGAAAGGTGTATGATCTAGATTTTTTTTCTTTTTCTTTCCTTTTTTAATTTTTTTTTCTTTCTGTCTAGATTTTTTTTTGCATATGGTGTCCAATTGTTCTAGCACTACCCTATTTTTAGCATTACAGTATTGTGTGTGTATGTATGTATTTACAGCCTGACTTGAACCAAAGAATTTGAAGCAGTTTCTCACTCAGAGCTCATTGGTCTTAGCCTTTCTTTCTGCAGCCACCACCTCTAATTTTGACCATTCTCTTGTTGCTCCTTTTCTCTCTGTATCTGATGTCTCTGCTTCTCCCATCCTTTTTGTCTTTCAAGTCTTTATGAATACTGTCAGCCCATCAAGGTTCTTTCTCTTCTCTAGGAGAGATTTTGCATATCAAGTCTACTACTTAGCTACAGATGTATAATTGGGCTTGTACTTGAGACTTTTCCTGTTCTTTTTTTATATCACTAAAAGAAACATTTAAACTGTCCCTCGAAATCACAAGAAAGTGGGCTGTATTTAAACTTAAGAGCTAACAGGATTTGTTACGTCACCCAATCTCTTCTTACTTACCAGGAGGGAAAACTGAGAACCAATAAAATAAATTGTTTCTCCAAAATCATGTAACTAGTTTAAAGCAAAGCCAGGAATAAAACTCAGGTTCCTGAGGATATTTCCTCAGGGTGTTTCTACTAAACCACTTTCCCTCCCACAAGAGCACCTCTTTTAATCAACAAAAATAAAAACAATTTTTAAATATCGTAGTCATACTTCCACAGCCAGGTCATTTGACCATGCACTTTAGGAACTTCATGTATGACTTCCTGACAATATTGAAAATTGAAGCAAGAGGTTTTTCATTTTTGTTTTCCCTCATGAATTGTCCAGGTCTCCATTTGTCTGTGTAAGTCAGCAGCAGGCAGGGTTGATACTAAGTAAAACTGAGAAGTTGACAGAGCCACAGCCACACACCAATCATGATCTTACTCTGCATCTCTTGGACCAAAAGGGTCAATCTTCACCTCTTTTGTGCTTGTTTTTATCAGTGCTGGGTTCCTTCTTTGTGCCAGAAACAGGACAGCTTGGAGATCCAAGAAGTGAGCCTATAATTTACTCTAGGACACTATTAATCTTGAGAACTGGTATTTCCAGATCCCCACTAAACAGCCATGAAGATAAGCCATCGAAAACAGGAATAACTGACTGTTTCTGTACCTCTAGATTTAACTGCCCTTTGTGACAAAGTGATTCACACTCTTTTAATTAACCTAACTGGAAGCATGTGTTATGCTACCCAAAAATTAACATGGAAATGCCCAGTTTTATTTTAGCCTTCCCAAAGTCTGCAAAATGGCATTTTGTATTTGCCTTCCCCACTCCCCCACCTTGCCATCATCACCAGAGTGGAGGAATTATAGCTTTTTAAGAGAAAGATAATGTTTACCTGAGGAATAAAAAGATTAAAAGTAGGGAAAGGAGAGAGGCAATAGGATGAAGTCTGGGTATTCAAAGGTGGTTTGAGGAGGTCTGTGAACAGTGAAGCTCCAAGATAGCTGTGGGATATGAGAGAAATAGAAAAGAAAAGAGAGTGTGAAGTCTGGCAAGATTTTTAGCTGAAAACAACAGAAAATAGCCAGCTAATATAAGCAGAAGAATAATTCATTAGTAGGATTTAGATATCTCCCAAATCGGAGTTACCAGGTTCCAACTATATGTAATTGGGAACCAAGGGAAACTAAACTGCAGAGGATTATAACAATAGCTAGAAAACAATATGGGGAGTCCTCAAAACATTAAAAATTGAGCTGCAATAATACCCAGCAATACTACTTCTTTATGCAAAGAATACAAAAACACTAATTTAAAAAGATAAATGCACCTCTATGTTCATTGCAGCATTATTTACAATAGCCAGGATATGTAAGCAGTCTGTGTGTCCATCGACAGATTAATGGACAAAAATGTGGTATATGGTCCAGCTGGTGTTGCTCAATTGGTTGAGCCTCACCCCATTCACCAAGAGGTTGCTGGTTCAATTTTTAGTCTGGGCATATGCGTGGGTTGTGAGCTCAATCCCCAGTAGGAGGTAACCGATGGGTGTTTCTCTATCATTGATTTTTCTATCTCTTCCTCTCCCTTCCTTTCTTTCTAAAATCAATAAAAACATATGTTCTAAAATGTGGTATATGGATATCAATAAAAAAGAATAAAATCTTACAATTTGTGACAACTTGGATGGACCTTCAGGGTATTATGCTAAGTGAAAGAAATCAGAGAAAGACAAATAACATTATGATTTCATTTCTATGCAGAATCTAAAAAAAAGGAATAAAAAAAACAAAAACAGAAACAAATACATATATAGAGAGAAAAAAACAAAAACAGAAACAAATACATATATAGAGAGAAAAAGCTTACGCTTGTCCAAAGGGAGAGGGATGGATGGATGGATGGATGGATGGATGGAAATTAAAAAATAATATTAAGACAAACATAAACTACTTTAAGGGATTAATATAAAGAAAAAATTATAGTGAGAGCCATGCCATACAGCAGTGCATACATTGTAGTCAGAGTCCATCCTTGTAGCCAGCTGGAGGAGCAACCTTCCTCCATGCATGGGCCAACAGCAATCAAGACTCAGCTATAACAGGAGGGCTCACATAATTGACACAAGGGACATTTTTGTAGCATCTATCTCAGGTGATCAGGGAGACTGTACCACAAACCCCACAAGACACCTACTACATAAGACCATACTACCAAGACTATCTCATACACAGAAACAAATATATATATAGGCAGCAAAATGGGAGACAAAGAAAGATGACTCAAATGAAAGAAAGGAAAAACTCCAGAAAAATAAGTACATGAAATGGAGGCAAGCAAGCTACTAGATATAAAGTTGAAAACAGTGGTTATAACGATGCCCAAGATACTTAGAGAGAACTACAACAAATACACTGAGTGTCCAGATTATTATGATCTCTGAATGCATAATAATCTAGCTACTCAGTGTATATCCTATATAATAAAAGGCTAATATACAAATTGTACCCTTGACCAGAAGTTCAACCAGCAAGCAAACCGCCAACTGCCCATGTCCCTTCCCTCTGGCCAAGCTGGTCAGACCCCACCCATGCACGAATTCATGTACTGGACCTCTAATACACACACACACACACACACACAGTGGCCAGATTATTATGGGTTCAGAGATCATAATAATCTGGCCACTCAGTGTAGATAACAAGCATAAAAAAGGACATAGAGCCCTATGGTTTGGCTCAGTGGGAAGAATATCGGCCTGTGGACTGAAGAGTCTCAGGTTCAATTTCAGTCAGGGCACATGCCTGGGTTGTGGAATCAATCCCCTGTAAGGGGTGTGCAGGAGGCAAGTGATCAATGACTCTCTCATCATTGATATTTCTATCTCTTTTTTCCTCTCCCTTCCTCTCTGAAATCAATAAAAATATATTTTTAAAAAGGACATAGATATCATTAAAAATCAGTCAGAAATGAAGAATATAATATCCAAAATGAAGAATAAATTAAAAGGAATCAACAGTAGGCTAGGTGAAGCAGAAGATCAAATCAGGGATTTGGAAGATACAGTAGAGGAAAACAACCAATCAAAGCAGAAAAAATAAAGAATTTTTATTAATAAGTATAGTCTAAGGGACCACTGGAGCAACATGAAGCATAACAGCATCCATATTATGGGGGTAACAGAAGGAAAAGAGAGAGATCAAAGAATGGAGAACGTACTTGAAGAAATAATGGCTGAAAACTTCCCTAACCTGGTGAAAGAAAAAGACACATAAGTTTAGGAAGTGCCAAGAGTCACAAACAAGATGAACCCAAAGAGGCCTATGGCAAGACACATCATAATTAAAATGGTAAAGGTTAAAGACACAAAGAGAATCTTAAAAGCAGCAAGAGAAAGATAATTACAGTGGTACCTCGAGATATGAGTGCCCTAACATATGAGATTTTTGAGATATGAGCCATCGAGTGAGCGATTTTTGCTTTGAAATACGAGCAACATTTGAGATAGGAGTAATCACGCGGATCGGCCTGCTGCACACGACCCACCAGTTTACCGTGACTCGAGTGTCTCATAGTTTCCCATGCCTCAAGGTTACAGAATAACTGTAGTTATTATATGAGAGCTCCCATAAGACTATCAGCTGATTTTTCAGCAGACATTTTGCAGGCTAGAAGACATTGACTGAAAATTTTCCATGTGATGAAAAGCAAGGGCCTACAATCAAGACTACTCTACCCAGCAAGGCTATCATTTAAGGTGAAATAAAGAACTTCCCAGACAAGAAAAAGCTAATGGAGTTCATTACCACCAAATGAGTATTATAAGAAATGGTAAAGGGTCTTCTTAAAAAAGAAAGGAAGAAAACAGGAGCATAGTTATAAGAAATAAAACAACAATAAATACATACATATCAGTAATCACTTTAAATGTAAATGGCTTAAATGTTCCAATCAAAAGATATAGGATAGCTGAATAGACAAGAAAACAAGGCTCAGTTGTAGAATTGTGCACCTGAAACCTGTATAATTTTGTTATCTAGTGTCACTCCAATAAATTTAATAAAAGGGGAAAAAAGACAAGACAATCTTTGTTTATAAGAGAACCACTTTAGAACAAAAGATATTTACAGAAAGCAAGTAAAGGGTTGGAAAAAGACATTTCATACAAATGGACATGAAAAAATAAAAAAGGCTGAGGTAGCAGTACTTATAAGACAAAATAGACTTTAAAACAAAGGCCATAGAAGCAAAGAAAGACACTGCATAATAATAAAGAGAGCAATCCATCAAAAGGATATAACCCTTGTAAACATTTATGCAACCAACATAGGCACACTTAAATATATAAAGCAAATCTTGATGGACATACAGAGAGAGATCAACAGCAATACAGTCATAGTAGGGTTTTTAACACCCCACTGAAATCAATGGATAGATTTTCCAAACAGAAAATCAACAAGGAAATTGCAGCCTTCAATGATATAATACAGTCAATGGATTTAACTGATATTTTCACCCCAAAGTAGTAGAATATACATTATTTTCAAGTGCACATGGAACATTTTTTAGGATAGAACACATGCTAGGACACAAGACAAGTGTCAATAAATTCAAGAAGATTGAAATAATAT
>PVJN01062865.1:0-10915 GCA_004026805.1 Lasiurus borealis
TAGGGGAATTGCTGGAAGCCATCAAACGTGACTTTGGTTCCTTCGCCACGTTTAAGGAGAAGTTGACCACCGTGTCTGCTGGCGTTCAAGGCTCAGGTTGGGGTTGGCTTGGCTTCAATAAGGAGCAAGGACGCTTACAGATTGCTGCTTGTTCCAACCAGGATCCCCTTCAAGGAACAACAGGTTAGATTGGAAAATCATTACCCATCATTCAGGGGAGATGGTTCACTATCAAGCATTTAACGTGAATATAGAAAACTAGCAGGGTTCATGCCCATCATAAAGCTCTAGACTTATTTGAGCAAATCTTAACAGATGATACCCAGAGTCTATTGAGCAAAAGTGCTTTAAAAGTTGTTAATATTTTTAAATCTTAAGTCTTATAAAAAATAAGCACATGTGCCTGGTTGGGTGTGGCTCAGTGAATGAATGTTGACCTATGAACCAGGTCACAGTTTGATTTCCTCGCAGGCCATGTGCCTGAGTTGTGGGCTCTGTCCCCTTAAGGGGTGGGTAGCAGCTGATCGATGATTCTCATCATGGATGTTTCTGTCTCTCCTCTCTCTGAAATCAATAAAAATACCTATATATATAAAAGCCTAAGTGACCGTCTGCACTGACCACCAGGGGGCAGACGCTCAATGCAGGAGCTGCTGAGCTGTAGTGACTTGGCAGCTATGCTTCTCGGGTGACACACTCAGAACCAGAGAGGAGGGAGCCTGATTCTGGGGTGCGTTACCCAAGAACCTCCCTCTTGCAATCTGGGACCCCTTTGGGGATGTCAGAGAGCCGGTTCCAGCCTGATCCCCACCCGGGCCTCTAGTATGTACAAAAAGCACATGTAATTTAATAGGCACATTAACAAAAAAAGTCTTAAACATAAACTGCTTCATTTGCTAGCTCATATCAGCTTACATAATTATAGGCACTAAAGTTAGGTAAACAACAGGAACGGGGAAAAGACGGCTGCTTTCATATGGACCGCTTTCCGCGGAGCGCTGTGGTCAGACGGGAGGCGAGCGCTGATTTCCAGACGGCGCTCTCCAGGGGTTTGGGGTACGGCAGTGTTTGGCTTGGAGGTTTGGAGGCGCCGGGCTGGGCCCGCCCAGTCCTTTTCCATGTGCAGCCAGATCGAATTAGCTCTTTAGGAGAAAGAATGCCACGGGGGCCGGAGTTAGCTGGGGCTGAGCCCTCTGACGTAAAGAAGCCAAAGCTGCCTTTTCACCTGCGCGCCTCCCAAGACGTGGCTGCGTGACGCTTCCCTGGACGTGCTCAGATTTCCAGAACGTCTACCGCTCTTTGGGAAGCGAGAGGCGGCAGGATGTGTGAAAGCAGCAAAGACTGCGAGCCTGGCTCGCTCAGGAGTCAGGCCGCTCTCCGCAGGGACCAGCCTGGAGAGGCTTGATTTCCAGGTGGATCCTGGCCGCTCCTCCTGTGTCTCTCCAGTCCTATTTAATTTTTCTCGTTAACTTGTTCTGGTAGCATCTCAACGCTTCTATTCTCCAAGCCTGCCTGGGGAGCAGGGCAGGTCTCTCATCCCCTCCCTGAGTCCTCAGTCACCCCCAGACCACATACTCGCACTGAGACCCCAGTGAGGATGCCTAAGAACTGGCCCTTGTATCAGTTTGCTACTATTTAAGAACAGCTGTTCAAACTGTAGTTAGCCCTAGCCGGTTTGGCTCAGTGTCGGGCTGCGAACTGAAAGGTCCCAGGTTTGATTCCGGTCAAGGGCATGTGCCCGGGTTGTGGACTCAATTCCCAGTGGGGGACTTCTAGGAGGCAGCTGATCCATGATTCTCTCTCATCATGGATGTTTTTAGCTGTTTCTCCTTCATCTCTCTCTGAAAGCAATAAAAATATATTAAAAAATAAAAGACTGTAATTTATTTTTTCAGGTCTGTTTTGCTAGTAGTTATTTTTAGTACTAATCACATTTTCCTTCCAAAGAGTAAAGTTGAAAATCTCTTTAAAGGGGTATTTCTTTTTTAAAAAAAATATATTTTATTGATTTTTTACAGAGAAGAAGGGAGAGGGATAGAAAGTCAGAAACATCGATGAGAGAGAGACATAGATCAGCCGCCTCCTGCATGCCCCCCACAGGGGATGTGCCTGCAACCAAGTACATGCTCTTGGCCGGAATCGAAACCAGGACCCTTCAGTCCACAGGCCAACACTCTATCCACTGAGCCAAACCGGTTTTGGTGGGGCATTTATTTTTATAACATATCCTGTTTATATAAGAAACTGCAAAATGGGTATGAATGTCTTAAAGGATAATAGTGGATGCATAGGATAAAGGTTCCATTGAGAAGATGCAGCGCTTAAATGGAAATTGATAGATTTTGCTTTTTCTCTTCCTTTCCAACAGGTCTTGTCCCGCTGCTGGGGATTGACGTGTGGGAGCATGCGTATTACCTCCAGTACAAAAACGTCAGGCCTGACTACCTGAAAGCCATTTGGAACATCATCAACTGGGAGAACGTGACCGAGCGGTACAAGGCTTGCAAAAAGTAAACGGCGGCCTGGCGCCGGTACTTAACGCTCCCGTGGCCGCTTCGGTGGCCGCGCAGAGCGCTCCCCGCACCTGTAAGCTGCTGTGTCGTTTCTGAATGTGGCTTATTCACTATTTGATAAACATCAGTTAGTGCTAGGACTCACTCCTTGTTTCAGAGTTTTGTTGTTGGGCATCCACTGGAAGATACTAAACGCTTTGTATGATTTAGCTTTTGAACGAACACCTTCAGAGAGCTAGAATGCCCAGGAGGTTATACACGTCATCAAAGCATCCAAAGAACCCCCTCCCTCTACTGTCGGGGCCCCCGTGGAAGCCTGCGATCTGTTCTGCACTTAGAGGAAATCACACCTTTGCCTGAGTTGTTCAATAATAAAATATTACTTTTTTTCCCAAAGGAAATGTTTAGTTTTCTATGGCAATTGCTTGTTTTGTAAGAAATCCTCTGTCTAATATTACTTCTGGTCGACATCACCAATGGTCTTTAATTGTTTTTGATCACAAGTTGCACAGAGTTAACACCGTTTTGTCATTAAAGAAATATGTGATTGCTAATGGAACATTGTTCATTGTAAGAAGGAACTATAGGGGCAAATAAAAGACTTGTGTGTGAAATTTGTCCTCAGACAGAGACACATGCATTGAATGAGCCCAATCAGGGCAGGTGCTGTCTTCCCAGAAGGAGGGGCAAGCGGCGCTCAGTGGCGTGCCTCCTGCAGGACATTTGTGCGCAGGCTTGTCTGAGTCAGTGCACCCATTCTGATCTTGCCCTCTTTGGGGTAATGCGCGGTCCCTGTGGGAGCTTTATAGCTTTGAGTGTTTTCAGCGGAGGGAGAACTGCGTATCCTCCAGCAGTGCAGCGTGTCAGCTGTGTACTGTTCGGAGGCAGAAAGCTGTTTCCACGGGCCACATGGTGTGTTTGGCTCAACATGGTTGTCCGTCCTATGTTTCAGCATCTTCCTCATCTCTCTATTTTTTAAAAATATATTTTATTGATTTTTTTACAGAGGGGAAGGAGAGGGATAGAGACCTAGAAACATCAATGAGAGAGAAACATCGATCAGCTGCTTCCTGCACACCCCCCCACTGGGGATGTGCCTGCAATCAAGGTACATGCCCCTGACCGGAATTGAACCTGGGACCTTTCAGTCTGCACCAGTTAGGGCTTCCTTGTCTTTTTAAAAAAATGTTTTTATTGTTAGAGAGAGAGATCAACTGGGTGTACCCTGCAGGCACCCTGACCAGGATCAAACCCATAGCCTCGTATGTTCCCTGATCGGGAATCAAACCCTTGATCTTTCAGTCACGGGATGACACACCTAACCAACTGAGCCACACCTTTTATTTTAATTTTAATTTTTGTCCACGCCTTTCTGTTCTGTAGAACCAGAGACCTCACCTTTAGGGGGGCCTCGTCTTTTAAGGCTGAGGAATATTCTATCAATTGGACAGTTCCTAATTGGTTTTTACAGTTCTGTTACTGCACAGCTCATTTTTTTCTGTTTTATTATGAATAGTTTGTTGAGTAGTCCTCATTGGTTTTACCTTCTATTGGAATATTTTCTTACAGAGGTTTTGTTCTTAAACCTGTTTAGCAACAGGATGTTTTCCCACATTTTTTTTTGCTCCTCCCCACACTTTATTTTCTTACTTTTTTAAATGGAAAATGGAATAATTTAGTAGTTTCAATATGGAAGCCTGAAGTTTTTAATAAAACAAATTCAAGGCACTTTTTCCGAGTTCAGAGAAAAGGATGTAGGCTTTCTGAATTGTCAAGTGTTGATGATAACTGCGTGTGCCTGCGGGTGGCCTGAAAATACTCCAGAGACTGAGCTTTACACACCACAGTAAAACGACTTGCCTGGAGTGCCAGGAAATCATGTGACCACTGCTTACATATATGATCTATGTGGTTGTATGTCTATGCATAGGCAGTGAACTCCACAGGCCAGCTGGGAGAGGCAGGGACTTTTGGAGAGACGAGCTTTGGAATAGAAGTGTCCTGCTGGGTCATATGTATGGAACTAACAGATACGCAGCGATGACTGATGTACATAAAGCCTGTTGGCTGTTACTTCGTTTTAAGATCTCAACCATATCCAGTGCTGACATTCTGAAGGCTCCCCATTTAAAAGAAATATATATATATATTTTATTGATTTTTTTACAGAGAGGAGAGGGATAGAGAGTTGGAAACATCGATCAGCTGCCTCCTGCACACTCCCCACCCGGGATGTGTCCGCAACAAAAGTACATGCTCTTGACTGGAATCGAACCTGGGACCTTTGAGTCCACAGGCCAATGCTCCATCCGCTGAGCCAAGGCTTTGCAGGCTCCCTGTTGCTTTGCCTTCATGTTGGGGGGAAGCACACTTACTGAGATTCACCTTTCCCTCCCTGTGAGGTACTAAGAGACTAAGATAACTTACAGAGTAAAGATTTCGTTCCTCCAGTGGAAAATGAGAGCAGGATGCTCTTCAGCCCTGTTACTTTAATAAAATGTCTTTATTGATTTCAAAGAGGAAGGGAGTAGAGAGAGACATACATCAATGATGAGAGAGAATCACCAACTGGCTGCCTCCTGCACGCCCCACACGGGGTATCGAGCCCGCAACCAGGGCCTGTGCCCTGACCGGGAATTGATGCTCAACTACTGAGCCACTCCAGCTGGGCGTTGTTGAGGACCTTTAAAAAGTAACAACAAGCTGAAACCGGTTTGTCTCCGTGGATAGAGCGTCAGTCTGCGGACTGAAGGGTCCCGGGTTCGATTCAGGTCGGGGGAATGTCCCTTGCTTGCTGGCACATCTCCACAGTGGGGTGTGCAGGAGGCAGCTGATCGATGTCTTTCTCATCGATGTTTCTAATTCTCTCCCTCTTCCTTCCTCTCTGTAAAAAAATCAATGAAATATATATATATATATATATATATATATATAAGTGATACTTTAGTCCCGCTGGTATTGGTGAGTCTGAGCTTACCTAACGCCCCTTTCCCTGGATTGCCAGGTAATGTTTTGGGAAACAAGGTGAAGGTCACCTGTGGCACGTGTGCTTGACAACCGTGAGCACTCCTGCCCTCAGGGGCTTGGGAGCCGTTCTGGAAACCGTGATGTCTCATGTGACGGGAAGAAGGAACGCTTTGGAGTGCCCGCTTCCTGCTGGTCGCCGTACATTCGGTGAGTCCATGTGAAAAACCCCATACGGTCCTGGATAGTTCTCACTTCCTTGTTCCGCAGTAAAACATCCATTTTCCTGGTGCCATGCACAACCTAGTGAGAATCCCACGTCAGCTTCCCCCCAAAGCGTGAGCTGCAGGACAGCCCGCCAGAAGGTCCGAGTTAGTGTGTGTGTCTTTGGTTTTGCACACAAAATCCCAGGCCCACGTTCCCATAGTTTTACCAACTGGTGTGATTCAGCAGAGTCATCCTAATGTGCATAATGGTGCCCCCAAGGGTCACGAACACCAGACCCCACAGTCTGAGTGACGGCCTGGCTCCTGGGGCTGCGAGGGCCTTCGGCTGGCTCCTCTCTCTTGTGGGCCGATTTTCACAATTCGTTGCAAATGACCACGGAGGCTGCTCAGTTGGAAATCAGCCAGCAAGGATTCACTGAGCTGGCCGGCCAGCAACGGCCGGGAGGGCACCACACGCAGGTGGAGTCCACACACTCAGACCTCGCTGCCTCAGGGGTAGGCAGCCCTTTTTAAAGATCCAAACTACATTTGTTTTTCCTTGTTCTAAAATCCGCAAACAGCTGCGGCGTGGTGGGGAGGGCGAGGGAGGGAAGGAGGCGGTTCAGTGGGCCGCAACGGTTCCTGTTGATTGCTCCTTATCTCCCCACCACCCCTGCTCAATGTTGGGACATGGACCTCTCTTGTGAGGAGGTGAGAAGGCTAGCCCAGCTGTCTGACCTCGGAGGCTAGAGACTAGCTATGCCCATAATTTCAATGCTAGGCAGGGGCACTTTTAATTGGGTAGAAATATGTTGTTTTCAAGGCCAGCAGCGAGGTAACCGCTAAGTGCACAGGAGGCTGGCTCCTTAATACAAAGAGCCTATTTCACGCCCCTGCTGCTTGACTGGCAGATGGCACAGAAAGAGCAAGAATTCGGTCCCGGGAGGCTGGGTCCCGGTGCCTTGCCCCAGCACCGGTGTGGCTCTGTCAGCCCGATTTAGGCCTGCTTCCGCTCACGCAAAATAATGGGTTTGGACGGAGGATCTTAGGCGCCACGTCTGGCACGTTATGGGTTTATCTGTGTATTAACGAGAATTTGGTGGATAAATGCACCTGATGCTCTAACCATTGAGTAAACCATCCAGGGCGGCATGGGTATCATTTAAAAGATTCCCAGGTGAGCCGAAACCGGTGTGGCTCAGTGGATAGAGCGTCGGCCTGCGGACTGAGGGGTTTCCCGGGTGCGATTCAGGTCAAGGGCATGTACCTTGGTTGCGGGCACATCCCCAGTGGGGGGTGTGCAGGAGGCGGCTGATCCATGCATGTCTCTCTCATCGATGTTTCTGACTCTCTCTCCCTCTCCCTTCCTCTCTGTGAAAAATCAATAAAATATATTAAAAAAAAAAAAAGAGACTCCGAGGTGACCCTACTGTGCTCCAGGGCCGAGGGCCATGAGCAGGGCCTGGAGTGACAGAGGGGGACCCGCCCAGAGAAGCTGGAGTGTCCTGGCGCCTCTGCAGGGCTGCTCGGGTCGGGGACCAGCAGACAGTGACCTGCATCCACCGTTAAAGGACCAAACAGATGGATCCACTGCCCTGAAAGCCCTCTGCTCCACCTGCTCGTCCCCGGAAACAGGTCCTGTTATGGTCGCCACAGTTCCGTCTTTTTCCCGAACGCCATAGAGTTGGAATGAATCATACCGCATGTCAGATTAGCCTCTCATGTAGCAACACGCAGGGGAGGCCGCTCCATGCCTTGTCATAGCCTGAAGCTCATTTCTCGGCGCTGCAGAGAGTCCATTGTCCAGAGGCAGCCCCAGGCTCACCACCTGTCTGTCTCCCCTTTTCCCCAGCGGCCTCCACTCAAACACTAATCCCCACAAAAGCTCTATTCCCCCCCATCAGAGGGACCGTGCGCCTCCGTCCCCACAGACAAGCAGGGCGGGGGGAGCGGGCTTACAGTGCTGACGGGAAATAACACAATAATTCATAACACGGGCCGAAACCGGTTTGGCTCAGTGGACAGAGCATCAGCCTGCGGACTGAAGGGTCCCGGGTTCAATTCTGGTCAAGGGCATGTGCCTTGGTTGCAGGCACATCCCCAGTAGGGAGTGTACAGGAGGCAGCTGGTCGATGTTTCTTTCATATCGATGTTTCTAATTCTAAAAAATCAATAAAATATTTTAAATTATTAAAAAAAAATAATAACATGGGAAACTGGCCTGCTCACGACTGTGAACCTATTTTTGCCATACCGTGTATTTGCTCTCAAACCACTAGGTGGCAGTGTCCCCACGCTTTTCTCCCTCCAGGCACCGCTAGAAACAGGATTTAAGTACAAGCAGCATGGTCCAGGGGATGGAAGGACTTTTAAAGGAACCGTCCTCCTCCTCCCTTCTACCCCCAACCCCACACCCCGGCCCCGCCCCTGCACACACACATTACTAGCACTGAACCTTTTTTTTGGTTCATTTGACAAAGGATGTTCTTTTACTTTTTTTTTTAATATATATTTTTATTGATTTTTTACAGAGAGGAAGGGATAGGGATAGAGAGTTTAGAAACACCGATGAGAGAGACATTGATCAGCTGCCTCCTGCACGTCCCACACTGGGGATGTGCCCGCAACCAAGGTACATGCCCTTGACCAGAATTGAACCCGGGACCTCTTAGTCCGCAGACTGACGCTCTAACCACTAAGCCAAACCGGTCTTGGCCGTTCTTTTACTTTTTAAACTTGAACGTTTCTTTTTGTCTTGAAACAATCTCAAATGCACATAAAAGCAACGATAGTCCCAGAACCCTTGCTTTTCAGACATCTCTGAGGGTCCATGGCCCATAGGGTGCCCCATTCACGCCAAGTGCTTTGTATTTTCTGCAAAAAAAACCGGTATTCAGTCCAGGTGTACGAGGCAGCTTCACCATCAGGAAATGTACAATGGCACCTTCTGTCCTGTATTCTCAGATATCGTTCAGTAATTGTCCCCATCACAGACCAGAATCACCGCTGTGTGTAGTTATCGTGTCTCCGGCCTTCGATGCTGCGGCGTGTGGCTGGCAGGTCCTGCCCCGCAGACGCTGTGCAAACGGTGGGACAGGGATCGCTCTTCTCTCGCCGGTGCCGCTGCTGTGCTGGCCCGGGTGGTGAGCTACGTGCTCCGTCTTGTCAGGGCCCAGCAGGAAGCCCTAAATCTGCCAAAGGTGAGCCCGCGGAATGCCGGTGAACTCGCCCTCACTCGTTCCCTCTTACTCAGCCGCGAACAATTCCCTTCAGGCCAGAGCTCATTTTTCATGTTCTTTCCCCCCAAATTCCTCGTTCTGACTGATTGAGGTTACGGGGCTGGCATCGCAGTGCTCAGAGCTTCTAAAGAGGAGCCGGTGGTGTCAGCCACGAGGCTGGAGGTGGGTTTTATTTTTTCCTCTTCCTGCCCCGGAGTTTCTTCCCACAAGAATGCGATCAGAGAGGCGGAGGTTATAATTCTCGCTGCTTTAACTATTTCACTGGTTCCTTTCATCTCTTTCTGTCCCTGGGAAAGAAAGCTGTTCCGTAACTTACAAATACCTTTTCCAGGTGCCAGCGCGTGTTGGCTAAGCTTTAGAGTGATGGCCTATTTCAGACACCCGGGTCAGACCGGCCGTTCCACTGTGCTCTGCCTGCCCCTCTCTGTCCTGGCACTTCCAATTTGCTTTTATTTTATTTTTATTTTTTAAAATATATTTTTATTGATTTTTTTACAGAGAGGAAGGAAGACGGATAGAGAGCTAGAAACATCGATGAGAGAGAGACATCGATCAGCTGCCTCCTGCACGCCCGCTACTGGGAATGTGCCTGCAACCGAAATACGTGCCCTTGACGGGAATCGAACTCGGGACCCCTCATTCCGCAGGCTGACGCTCTATCCACTGAGCCACACCGATCTCGGCACAATTTGCTTTTAGATCTATTCTCTCCGCGAAGCTTGGAGTTTCTTCAGAGTAGGAACCGGGTCTTGATTCATTGGGTGCCTTACAGCTTACCTCAGGGAGTGGTCAATCTGAAAAGGGAAACTCTGGCCCGGCTGGTGTGGCTCAGCGCTTGAGCACTGACCCGTGAACCAAGAGGTGCCAGGTTCGATTCTCGGTCAGGGCACTTGCCCGGGTTGCTGGCTCGATCTCCAGGAGGAGGCGTGCAAGAGGCAGTCAGTCCATGACTCTCTCTCATCATTGATGTTTCTCTCTCTCCCTCTCCCCTCCTCTCTCTGAGATCAATAAAAATCTATTAAACATAATTACAAACACTGGTGAGCATTATGGCCGGTGTTCTTAATGGCCTACAGCTTGCACGTCAGGGCCCACCTGTCTTCGTGGTGAAGTGGCCCCAAAGTTGTCCCCTGGGGGGGAGGGTGGCCTGGCCCCTGCTGTCCCTCAGGCCACCCCCCTGCGAACCGAGCGGCCTTCTGCTCCTGGGCTTTGTGGTTGACCCACCGCAACCCCGCTGCTGAGGGAGGTGCCGGATCTGCCTGCAGACTAGAACTTGCACTTCAGATGGCTGTCAAAGTAAAACCTCAAACTCTCTGCGGACCGATGTTCATCAGGATCTAGAAAAGAACCGAAACTGGTGTGGCTCAGTGGGTAGAGCGTCGGCCTGCGGACTGAAAGGTCCCAGGTTCGATTCCGGTCAAGGGCATGTACCTGGGTTGCAGGCACATCTCCAGTAGGGGGTGTGTAGGAGGCAACTGATCAATGGTTCTCTGTCATCGATGTTTCTAACTCTGTTCCTCTCCCTTTCTCTCTGTAAAAAATCAATAAAATATAAAAAAAAAAAAAAGATCTAGAAAAGATACCTGGAGAAGTCTGTCCGAAGCATGCCTGCTTGGTCCGTGGCAGGGTTCCTGATCGGGGGTTCAATTCTGCTGTCTCCCCCCATTCTCCTCGTGTTGAGTGCGAGGATGATAAAGGTGCGCAGTCCCTCTGTTCTCTGAGATTTGCCAGGTCCTCTCCTCTCTTCTCCCCTCCTCCTCTGGCACCTCAACAGAAACATCTCCCCTCAAATGACAGCCTGAGTGCAGCTCTGTCCTGAGCAGCTGGGTGTTTTCAGGTAAGATTGTGAAATGTCTGACTTGTGTGACCTCCACGTTTGTGGGGTGTTTTTTGTGTGTGAATGTGTGTGTGAGTGTGTGTTGTGTGTGTGTGTGAGTATGTGTGTGTGAGTGTGTGTGAGTGTGTGAGTGTGTGTGTGTGGTGTGTGTGTGTG
>PVJN01062866.1:0-10915 GCA_004026805.1 Lasiurus borealis
GGAGCAACCAGGCTGGCAGGGGGGCAGTAAAAGGTGACCAATCCAGTGGGAGGTTGCAGTTAGGAGTGACCAGACCAGTGGGGGAGGGGGGGTTGCAGTTAGAGGCAACCAGGCCAGCAGAGGGGGGCAGTTGGAGGTGAACAGGCCAACAGGGGGGTCATTAAGGGGTGACCAGGTAGGCAGCAGGTGAGTGATTAGAAGCCAATGGTCCAGGATTGTGAGAGGAATGTCCCTGGGATCAGGCCTAAACTGGCAGTCAGACAACCCCTGAGGGGTTCTGGATTGGAGAGAGTGCAGACTGGGCTGAGGGGACTACCCCATTCTGTGAATTAATTTTGTGCACCAGGACTCTAGTAAAAAATAAATTTAGTAGACAAACAATGCTAAGAAAATCACAAATTTCTACACAAAATATATTTATTCAAATACTATGTGCTATCTATAAAGAAAGGTCCTCCAACTTCATTCATGGCTTATTATATAGAAAACATTAAAAAATATATTTGAATAAATACTAAATGACTCATATGAATTCATATGCTTGTATTGTATAACTATAAATAAATATAAAAGGGCGTGGGTGGTTTTCAGTGAATGTGTGTTTCAACATATTCACTATATATTTTCTCTATTGAAAATTTGTCAGTTATAAGGTCTCTATCATACATATATACAAAATTGAGTCAGTGACTTATAATATGTCTTTTTTAAAAAAAGAGATGTTTTTATTGATTTCAGAGAGGAAGGGAGGAGGAGAGAGGAATAGAAACATCAATGATGAGAGCATCATTGATTGGCTGTCTCCTGCACCACCAACTTCCTCCCCTCTGCCCCTACAACTCACTGGGAATTGAGCCTGAAAACCAACATGTGCTCTAACCAGGAATTAAACAATGACTTTCTGGTTTATGGGTCAACACTCCACCACTGAGCCACACCAGCCCAGGTAGAATATGTCTCTTTTTAAAGAAAACCATATTTTTTAAAAATTATGAGTATATTATCTGCATAATAAGTTCTTAGCTCTCATTAAGGAACATAACCTTTTCATGCCAAGTTCTGTCTCTATACACACCAGTAAACAAGAATGAGTAGAGTCAACCACCTATAGATTCTCAACTTTCTAAATGCCTAACTGAAGTTTTTGTTGCTTTCTCAAATGCATGGGTTAGATCCATGTATATACAGGCACAGAGATTCATCATTTAACAGACCTTTCCTCTTGACTCTTTGATGGATGGTAAATTGTGTCTGTGCATTCATCCAGCAAAGTCAGAAACTCTGGAGCTACTACTTTTTAAGATAATACCTATTTTTATTCATTTATCTATATACTATGGACTGAATTTTATCCATCCAATGTTGATACATCGGAGCCCTAAACCTTCAATGTGATTGCATTTGGAAATAGGCCTTTTAGGTGGTAATTAAGATAAATGAGGTCATTCAGTAGGATCTTCATCTGATAAGATTGGTGAGTATATAAGAAGAGACAGACAGAGAGATCTGTCCATACTTACCAAGCAAATGAAACAGATCCAAGCTAGCTGTCACTACTTGAGTCAATTTAAGCAGAGACAATTTTGAATCACATGAGTATGTATTTCAATAATTCTGGCAGTACGGAGAGAGCAGTGGTCATCCTGTAAATTCTGATCTAACCTGCCTATATCTGGCTAATTAGATATGTAATAGAGGTCCGGGGCACAAAATTCATGCACTCAGGGTTGTGTGGGGGGAGCCCCCCATCCTAGTCTGTGCCCCCTTACAGTGCAGGAGCCCCACAATTGATTGCTACGAAGATGTAGGCCCTGGCCACGCATCAGGGGCTCCTCAATGGATTGTCCCAAAGTGGTAGGCTGGAACTGGGGTCCCGCCTTCATGCCACGTGGAGCCGCAGGACCCCAGCCACACCACACAAAGCCAAGGGATCCTAGGCCTCGCCACGCAGAGCCATGAACCCTGCCTCTGTGCCACACAAGCAGCATCTAGCCCCCTCCACACACACATGCTTGCTGCACAGGCCCCTCCTGGTGACCGCTCCTGGTGACCTCTCATGGTGGCTTGAGGGCATGACAAATACATAGGCTTTTATTAACAGGATAAGGATAAAGGCTACAAGCTACAAGGGGGTAAGGGAGAAGCATAAGGGCAACCGGGACTGTGGTCTGTGTGCCTCCTTCCAGGACCTTGAAGTCTGATAACAAAGTAGTTATGATAGGGGCAGAACTAGAATATTGGGTTCCAGCTATAATTGGAAGAAAGATTAATCATGCTCTCTTAACCATGATTGCTTTGTTCTGTTTAAAGAAGGCATATTCTAGCCTGGCTGGGAGTTGCATGTGAGATCTGAGAGCTCACCTGGAAATGCCGCCCATCCCTCCCATCAAGGAGCTGCCTATCGTTTGTTGATTTGTTGATGATTGCCATTCTGACAGGTGTGAGATGGTATTGCATTGTTGTTTTGATTTGCATCTCTCGGATAATTAGTGACTTTGAACGTGTTTTCATGTGTCTCTTGGCCTTCCTTCTGTCGTCTTTCAAAAAGGTTCTATTTAGGTCCGTTGCCTGTTTTTTTATTGGATCTTGTATCTTCCTTTTATTAAGTTGTAAAAGTTGGCTGTAGATGTTGGAGATTAAACCTTTATCAGTGATAACATTTGCAAATTATTCTCCCATACAGTGGTCTTTCTTGTTGTTTTGTTGATGGTTTCTTTTGATGTGGAGAAAAAGGAATCCTTGTACACTGTTGGTGGGGATGCAGACTGGTACAGCCACTGTGGAGAACAGTATGGAGTTTCCTCATAAAACTAAAAATGGAACTCCCATTTGACCCAGCAATCCTACTCATAGGAATTTATCCTAAGAAATTCAAACACCAATCAGAAAAGATTTATGCATCCCTATGTTCATAGCAGCACAATTTACAATAGCTACAATTTGGAAACAGCTTAGGTGCCCATCAGCATATGAGTGGATCAAAAAACTGTGGCACATCTATACAATGGAATTCTATGCTGCCATAAAAAAGAAGGAATTCTTACATTTGCAGTAACCTGGATGGAACTGGAGAGCCTTATGCTTAGTGAAATAAGCCAGTCAATGAAGGAGAAGCACCACATGATCTCACTCTTTTGTGGATAATAAAGAACATTGCAAAATGATGAACAAAGGATAGATACAGAGGCAGTGAAGCATCAAACAGACTGTCAAATTATAGCAGGAAGATTAAGGAGAGGTGGGATAGATAAGAGATCAATCAAAGGACTTGTATGCATGCAGAAAAGCATAACCAATGAGCATAGACACTGGGAGGTTGGGGTATGCCTGGGAGGGAGGCATAAAAAAATAAAAAAAGGAGCTGCCTATCAAGGGATCTACTCTGAAAGATACCACTTAAGAAAAGTAAAGTTAAAAATCTAATGTTCTAAGACATAACAGTTGCCTTGGACTATGTATAGAATTATTAATAAATATTTATAAATAGAAAAATCTAAAGAAAAAAGCTTGATAATGTTTGTCTTATAAAAAAAAAGGCCCCATGTCCAGAGTAAAGGTACTGTGATTCTATACTTGTATTTATATTAGAGGGAGAGAACAACATCTTTTTCTAATGTTTCAAGTTTCTTTTAACAGACAAAAGAGCCATGTGAAGTTGGATTGGATGGCTAACATTTTCTTGCCCATGAATTTGGATAACTCAATAAGTCAACAAGAATTTATAACGTGTTTACTGTGTGCCAGTGTGATTCTAAGCACTAGAATTCAGCAGAGAATATGATAGGAAAGGCCTCGGCTCACCTGGTATTCATACTGTAGGTGAACACCTCTCCGGCCTCCTGCCTGCAGCCCACTCCAAATCACCATCATCTTCCTGAAAGAGTTATGCGCACACAGGACCACATCTCAACTTTTACAGCTGCTGCTGCAGAACAGGACACCGGATTGCCTGGCTCTGATAGCCAATGGGGCTTCCATTCACAAGCCCCACAGGACATCAGCACACAAAGAAGCAGTTCTTAATCAGCTATCCCTCCAAGGCTCAGTACAGAGGAGGCAAAAACACAGATCTCCCGGTCTTTCCCTGAAAGAGATTTATCTGCATATTTTAAAAGCCGCTGCCTGAGGGTCAGGCTTCAAATTTAAGAGGCAGGAGGGAATGACTACAATCCTCCCCAGAGATGGAGAAGTAGGTTTTTGGAATTGACTCAAAAGCAAAGAAAACTAAAGCAAAAATAAACAAGTGGGACTATATCAAACTAAGATGTTTCTGCGTGGCAAAGGACATCATCAATAAAATGAAAAGGCAGCCTATGGAATGGAAGAAAATATTTGCAAACCACATATCCCCTAGGAGTTAGCATTAAAAATATACAAGGAACTCATACAATTCACCCCATTAAAATCACAACATCATCCAATTGAACACTGGACAAAGGACCTGCACAGAGATTGTTTTCCATTAATGACTGACAAGTACATGAAAATGTATCAAGATCACTAACAATAAAATGCAAATCAACACCATGTGGTATCACCTCAGGCCTTTTAGAATGGTTGTCATAAAAAAGATAGGAGATAATAAACCCTGGTAAGGATGTGGAGGAAAGCAAACCCTTGTACACTGTAGCTTCAAATGGAAACTAGTGCAGCTATGTGGAAAACAGCAAAAAAGTTTTTCAAGAAACTAAAAAGAGAACTACCCTCTGGTCCACAATCCCACAAAGACAATGAAATCACTATCTTGAAGAGATATTTGGACTCCCCTGTTTACTGCAGTGGTATTCACAATAGCTAAACTGAGGAACTGTAACATTCTGCAAGCCAGAGTAGGTGAGTTGTTACTTAGAAGATGTTGGCCATACAACTGACTCTTAAAAATGAGCTTTCATAGGAGGGACAGTTTCTAAAAACTATAGGATCAAAGGTTTGAACCAGAGAGTCAGACTAGCTGTAGGGGAGAAGATTGAAAACTGGAAACATCTTCATTTTATCTTATGTGCAATGTTATCACTCAAGTAACATTAATAGTTATTGAAATAAGGACCACATCTAAAGAAAATAGCTTGTTAATTTTTAAATATGCTAACCTGTAGATAATGCACTACTAAGCACAATCTGAAATGAAAACAGAACAAAATAAGAATATGAGCAATTATGGGACACCAGACACTAGTGCAATTACTATATCATTGTATTTTGAGATCTGATGGATACTCACAAAATTCTAGGAATAGGAAATAAAGTGTTGAGGGGAGGAGAGATTGAGCAAAAAGAGAGAGAGAGAACTAATAGACATAGATATCAATGTGGTGATTGTGGTGGGAAGGGTGGAAGTGGAAGAGGGCATAGAGGGGATACATAGTGATGGAAAAAATTAAAATTGAATTAAAATTTTTAAAAAGAAGTAGAATGTAATGTAAAAATGAAATATTGGGAAGAAATACATTATTGTTTAATTCTTGGTTTTATATATACAATAAAATATTTTGTTTTACATGTATAGTAGAATATTGAAAATAAAAATAGTGATGAGTATATGCTTGGGGTACCAGTTTTCAGAGCCAAAAGATAACCAAACTACAAAAATTTGCTCATTAAATCTACCAACAAGGGATGATAACCACTATGTAAATTTGGGAAATATAAAGTGCTACTTCATGTATTACCTTTTGAGAATCTAAATAAGTAATTTGATGCAATATAAAGTAATTCAAATATCACAGTTGATAATTAGAGAATAAGTAAGTATATTAAATATAATAAATGTATGACCTATGAAAGTTTATAATGGTTTTTTCTTGCTTGCAGATTATGAGCAATCATTATTTTCTTCTCTATATTTCTCTCCACTCTTTTATGGAGTGTGTATTTATATTGATCATTTTCTTATAAGTCACAAAATAATAAAATATTTATTCCAATTTCTGACTCAAACATACATAATCTTGTGATTTTTTCCCAGGTGGTTGAATTGAGAATTTCAATTTGTGCAAGAAAAAAACAAGCTAAACAAGTGGAATTATTTGGATATAGTGCTTCAATTAGTCAACCAAATATTTTATTGTTGTGTAATAAGTCTAGAGGACAAGGGGTTTAAAAACACTTTAATGATAAACTTTGTTTGCCCTAGATGTTTTGATACATGAAGATAAAACTGTGTATGTCCGTGTGGGAGTGTTTTCCTTTCCAAATGCTAAATGATTGTTACTAAACTCAAAATTCATAGAAAGGTTAGGTACAGAGTGATTTCAGCTAATGTTTTCTATATTTATTGTTTCAAATTAGAACCCATTTAACCTGGCTAAGCGTCTTTTACCTTAAATTAAAGCTTATTTGACTTCATTGTTAGCTGATAATATTGGAAGTTTGCCATTAATTTCTTCAAAGATCAAAATGTAATGGTACATTTAGTAGTCAATATGAGTTTAATTGGAAAAGACACATATACTTAAAGATATTGGAACTAATTTTGCCAGAATTTTAAAATATTCATTGATTTAATAAGCTTTGCATTTTACTTGAAGAACTGAGTTGCATTTTTTTAAATTATTATAATTCGCCATTCTCCAAAAAATGTTAAAATTGAACAAACCTCTATTGTCTAAATGATTTCCTGGTTATTTTATTAATGTTCTTTTTACATATTCTTTCATCTACTAATTGCTTCATTAAGAACAATAACATTTTCTTATTTTTAAAGCTTTCTCTAGTTACAGATTCACACACTGCAATTGGTAAAGGATTATACAATGTAAAAATTAAAAATATAAAATTATATTTTTCTGAATATAAAATATTTACTATTATGTAACAATATTATTTTGTTAATTATGAGAGGTACTATTGATATTTTAGGTAGAAAATTGAGTGTGTGATCAGCCTTGAGAGTATTATGATAATTGAAATAAGCCACTTCAGAGATAGACAAATACCATATGATCTCACTAATATGTGGAATCTAATGAACAAAATATACCGATGAACAAAATGAAACCAGAAGCATGGGTACATGGAACATACTGGCAGAGACGAGGGGGGCCTGGATAAAAAAGGTGAAGGGTTTAGCTAAAGAACATATATGTCTACATATATGTCTACCACACAGATAACAGTGTGATAAAGGTCAAGGGAGGGGGAGGAAGGGTAGGTGAAGGGAGGCAAACATAAGGGGGGCAATGGGGGACATCTGCAATGGTATCAACTTAACATTTTTAATAAAACTGAGTATGTTACTCTTTTGAGTCATATTTTATATAAATACATTAAGTCTAATAAAAATAACAATTTATTATAGCTTTTCTTCTATATCTTCAAGTTTTTAATGATATTAACATCCTATAATTAACAACTAAGGAAGAAAAATTATGTGTAACATTCTAGAGCAGTGGTTCTCAACCTTCCTAAGGCTGTGACCCTTGCATACAGTTATTCATGTGGTGGTGACCCCCAACCATGAAATTTTGCTACTGTTATGCATTGTGATATAAATATCTGCATTTTCCAATGGTCTTACTTGACCCCTGTGAAAAGGTCATTCAACCCCCAAAGGGGTCGCGACCCACAGGTTGAGAACAGCTGCTCCAGAGCAAATAAATTTCCTGAAAAGTTTAGATTAGAGTGGGATATCTCACTTTTGCTCACTTTCACATATATTCCACAACATAAATCTTCAGTTGAAATTAACCAGAGGAAAGCTAGAAATCAGGAATTAGAGAATCCATCAGGGAAGACTATAAAGTTAATTATCTTCAAACATGAGAAGGTCATCATACAGCAAGGGGATAGATATATTACTTCAAAGGGTAAATGTTACCAGAAGGAAAGATATCTAAACTCTAACAGAAAACAATCAAACAAGTCAACAGTTTAATTTCACTGCCTGTAGGGGATATGTTGGGATTAAAACCTTATCAAGCTTTAAAACCCTAGCAGTAACATTTATAACAAAGCCTACAGGTCACTGTATGATTTGTCTCCTAAACTCCCACCTCACCTGGCCTGTTAGCTCCCTTTGTACAGTCTCCAACACTGGCTTCCTCTCCTGTTACTTGCCTCAAGGACTTTGTGCTACTCTGATTCCTTTAACAGATGAGTTTTCCGCTATTCCAGTGGTCGGCAAACTGCGGCTTGCAAGCCACATGCTGCTCATGAGCCATAGTTTGCCGCTCTGTTGACTAATGAGTTTGCCGATCACTGACCTAGAATTTCAATTCCAATAATTATAGGCTGTTGTTGCTCCTTGTGATTAAGCCCCTATCCCATTGGTGGCAAACTCATTAGTCAACAGAGTGGCAAACCACATGTAGCTCATGAGCTGCAGTTTGCCAACCACTGCCCTGCTCACTCACCTTTTACCAAATTAACAGCTCTCATGGTGCAGAGTAGAACACACCAAAGTTATTGTCAGATGTGGGTCATATATGATTTCTCCCTTTGGTCCACAGACTGACACTCTATCCACTGAGCCAAACCAAATGAGAAAAAATATTTCATTTCACAAACAAAAATAATGAAGATAACCCTTATATCCATTTGGCAAAATAACGAATTTTTTTGTCTCCTTGACTTGCAAAAAAAAGTAATTTCTCCTGCAGCCCCTCCTGCAGACCTTTCAGTGTCTCAGGCTGCTCTTTCACTCCTTCCTCGAGAGGCAAGGCTCATCTTTTCCTTATTCCACTTTGAAATCTGGGCCCCACAATGGAAATGATCCTGCCAACTTACCATTCTGGATTTATTCTATTGTTTCCCTTCTTAAGACATGTTTCAGAACCCCTTTTATGTTCTACTTGCTCTCCGCTCTCTATTTCAGTCTCTGTTCCAGACAGATATTTCTCACACCCCACCTTCCCACCTCCTAACACACTCATTCTCAGATACATAATTATTAAATCTTTTCTTTCATCAAGGCAACTGGCATTATTGAGCAGTAACCAAAGTTTGTCATGTGAAATATACTGGGTAGGTATGAAAGAGAGGAATTGAATTTCCTCTCTAATATTGGTAATTAAGTTTTCTGCAAGTGTACCATTTTGCATTACCATAAGCAATGAATGAGATTATCTGTGGCTCAACATCCTCACCAGCATTTGGTATTGTCACTGTACTGATTTGGGCTATTCTGGTAAGTGGGTAGTGATATATCATGGTTTTAACTTGCATTTCCCTGATGACATATGATGGGAATCATCTTTCATATTCTTATTTACCATCTATATATTTTCTTTGGTGAGAGATCTGTTAGGGCCTTTGGACTTTTTTTAAATTGGATTGTTTGTTTTCTCATTTTGGAGTTTTAAGAGTTCTTTAGATGTTATGAATAAGAGTTCTTTATCAGGTATGTCTTTTTCAAATATTTTGTCGTAATCTGTGGTTTGTCTTCTCATTCTCTTGACATTGTCTCTCACAATGCCTTAGTTACTAATTTTAATGAAGTCTAGCTTATCAACTTTTTTTTTTCAAGGATTGTGACATTGGTGTTGTATCTAAGAGGTCATCATCATACATCATGCCCAACACATCTGGGTTTTCCCCAAGAGTTTTATAGTTTTATGTTTTACATTTTGCTCCATGATCCAATTTAAATTAGTTTTTGTGAAGGCTGCAGTGTCTAGATTATTTTTTTAATTTGGATATCCAGTTCTTATGCACCATGTGCAGAAGCTCTCTATTATTTTCCTCTGATAAATGTGTTTATTGTTTACCATTGCTGCATTGTCCTCATTTCTGTAGCTTCATAGTAAGTATTGAAGTTGAGTAATGTCAGTTCTCTCCGTTCTTCTACTTCAATATTGTGTTGACTATTCTAGGTCTTTTGCTGCTCCATACAAACTTTAGCATCAGTTTGTCAGTAACTAAAAAATTACTTGCTGAGATTTTGATTGGAATTATACTAATCAACTTTATTTTTGCTAACTAAAAGGATATTAACTTTTATCTAAGTAAAATCTAGTGATGGAGATTCAGACAGAATATAACTATTGAAAGAGAGCGGGATACCATTATTTTGAGGTAAGATAATCCTAATAGCTTCCAAATTTATCATGTGACTGTACACATGACCTCTTAATTCATAAGTTTAGTTGTGGAAAGGACAATTGGAAAATAATACCAGAAAAAGAATGACACAAAGAAAATACCAAAACTCTTCTCATATGCATGGAGCCCTCCATAATTTGAAAAGCAATCTGAACCATAAAGAAGTTTGCTATATTAAATAATAATTGCTATCACAATGTATATAAGTGACTGTGGATTTCATACATAATTGGGATGATTCTAAAATGTAGCCATATTAACATTAAGCAGCATATGTATGAAGATACCCTAATGAGGACCAAGAGAAACATTATGGAAATCCAAAGACAAATTTTCAGAATGGATGAATATTAATGTAAAATTTAAATAATAATGGCCTAATAATGGAACCAACGTATAATGGTAGTCATATTTGTATCTATGTTCATTTAAATACTTCAAAGGTATAATGATCTTTATTGGTATGAGGTGTAGAATTTTAGGTGTAGCCTTTTTTTAAACAATCAGCCATTGTGAGAGGCCTTGTTAAACAAAGGATGGTTTGCACAGGAAATTTTCTTATTGTTATTCTTTTGTTTCCTTTATTAACATTTAACTCTGCTTTGTCATTTCTTCTTGGATTCTTTTTTAGATTTATCTCTAAATATCATATTTCATTATCACAAATCACAAACCAAAAAAAAAAAAAAATCAGTACCTTTACTTTGTTTTAAAAGTGACTACATTTCATAATGGCAAAGCAGCAGGCAATTCAAATGCAAAAAAGGAGAACATTTTTTATAGTTTAGCTTATACAAAAGTTAACTCTTTCCACATTAACAAAGAATCTTTTTGAAGTAACACAAGAAAAACTGACTTCCAATTAAGCCTAAAGCAT
>PVJN01062867.1:0-10915 GCA_004026805.1 Lasiurus borealis
GGGAAGGCTGGGGGCAGGACTATGGGGGGGGGAAGGAGACATATGTACATACTTTAAACAATAAAAAAAGGGGGGAAAAAAGAAACTGTTCCAGGTGAGGGTATATATTTCTAAGCCATGCATGGATCATTTCTCCTTAATGAAGCCTTTTTATCCCCAGACCAAGCAGGGCCAGGGAGGACTGGATATCTAGGAATTGTCTGTGGCTCCTAATTTTTTTTTAATTTAAACTTTGTGTTGTTGATAATCCTCACTGGAGGCTTTCCATTAATTTTAGAGCGAGTGGAAGGGAGGGGCGGGGGAAAGAAGAGGATGAGAGAGAGAGAGAAATATAAATGTGAGAGAGCCACATTATTTGGTTGCCTCACACACACGGGATTGAAACTGCAACCTAGGTCCTGCCCTTGATCAGATTCCAACCCAGGACTCTTCAGTTCATGGGCCAATGCTCTAAACACTGAGCTGACAGCCAGGGCTAATTTAAATATTATACAAGAAGTGCTTAGAAAATATGATCAAAAGAAAGAAAGGAAGGAAGGAAATAAAGAAGGAAGGAACAAAAGAAGGAAGAAAGGAAAAGGAAAGAAAGAAATCTTACCACCCAGCCACAAAATTTAAACATTTTGGAGTAAATTCCTCCAGACCTTTTATTATATATAAAAAAATTGTTTTTATATGGAACAATACCCTCACCCCGAACAGTTTCATTCCAATTCCTCGGCTGGGTTCCTGCTCCTCACCAAGAAAACTGCCACTAAAGGCTCATAATCTGCCTTTTTTTCCATTTAAAAGTATACCAGAAACATCTTTTCGTAGCAATAGCTGCATTTCTATCCATAATTTTTCTTATTTGTAAACTTCTAAATGTTTTTATTGATTTTAGAGAGAGAGGAAAGGAGAGGGAAAGAGAAACATCAATGTGAAAAACATCAATGAGCTGCCTCCTGCCTGCCCCCTACTGGGGGTCTAGCCTGCAATCCCAGGCACGTGCATTTGACCAGGAGGAAAATCAGTGACTTCTCCGTGCATGGTATGATGCTCAACCAACTGAGCCACACTGACCAGGGGCAATTTTTAAAATTTATTTCTAGTTATAGTCTACATTCAAACAATGCCATCATTTCAAAAGTCCACATGATATTTTGTAAATACAACTCTATTTTATCAATTGTTTATTAGAAATTGAGTTTGTTTCCAATCTTTTGTTATGCCAGTTGTGCTTCTAGATAAAGCTTTTGCATATTCTTATTTCCTTAGGATGAATTCCCAGATGAAATTGTAGGAACTAAAGATATATATATTTTAAGACTTGATACCTATTGCTAAATTATAATTTAGAAAGATATGTCAATTATACTTTACCACCAATATTTGAGTACCATTTCTGCATACCTTCACCAATGTTCTTTTTTGTCTTTACTAATATAATATACAAAATGTGATTTCATTTTAACTTACTTTGATTACTATTTAAGCTGAATATTTAAATATTTATTAACATTTTGTATTTCTTTTATGTTTTTACCCAGTTTTCTATTGAGGTATTTATTTTTTTCTTTTTGATTTACAAGGTCCTTTTTTATATCAAGGGTATTAACCTTTATTTTGTGTGATAAATGTAGTATATAAGTTTTCCATCTTATCTGCCTTTAATTTTGTGACATTCTTTGATACGGAAGATTTACATTTCTTAATGTAATCAACAAATCAATATTTATTTTGGACTCCTTTAAATCTATGCTTAGAAAGACTTTTCTACTCCTGTGTTACATAAGCATCCACCTAAATAAATGTTCTAGTGTTTATCGAACTTTTAAATCTTTTCATTATCCACAATTTATTTCTGTGTATTATAAGTATGGTATTTAAAAAATGTAGTTAACTTCTTACCCCAGTGCCATTATTGGACAATCCATTTTTTTCCTCTCTTAATATAAAATTGTAAAATTGCCAAGACCGGTTTGACTCAGTGGATAGAGTGTCGGCCTGCGGAGTGAAAGGTCCCAGGTTCCATTTTGGTCCGGGGCATGTACCTTGCTTGTGGGCACATCTCCAGTGTGGGGTATGCAGGAAGCGGCTGATTGATGTCTCTCTCTCATCGATGTTTCTGACTTTCTATCCCTCTCCCTTCCTCTCTGTAAAAAATCAATAAAATATATTTTAAAAATTTGTAAAATTAATATATTATCAAACATTAAAAAAATATAAAATAAACTCATCCTATGTGTATTTATACTTTACAGTTTATACTATTTGTTCCCTTTAGTAGAACTAGAACCTTGTTTTTTTTTTATTGGTAGACCCTGTACATTTCTTACTAACTTTATTCTTATCATTTTATGTTTTTATTGTCATTGTTGTATTTTCTAATTGTGTATTGGTCATATGCATGAGAGCTCTTTATTTTTACACATCAAATTTCTAACTGGAAGGGAAGCATGCTATCTTCTGGTTTTCCTTTGGTGGGTTTGTGCCAAAGGTGTGTTTGACCTAATTTGAGGCTATTTAATTTCCTTCTGGATCTGGGCCGTGGCTTCTCTGTCTTTCCCTGAGTAGCATGGAGTTTGGGGAAAGAATGGCAGGTACAGTCGTCTCCCTGTCAGACATCTTTTAAGAATGAACGTGTTATAAAGCAGATGCCCACCCTGTTTTTTCCTTCTCCAACCCAAGCCATTTGGGTGCCAAGGAAGTAGTGGCTTCCCAGCTAGTGAAAAACAGATGCATGCGTCCAAGCTGAGGCCGGCAGAGAGATCATGGAGGAAGGAAAGTGTGTTAAATTTGGTGCCAACCCTGGGAGCCCTCAGGAAACCTTAAGGGTCTTTAAGTGCCACATCTGTGGCATCTTTAGTGGCTGAAGACATCTGAGGGAGTCCTCACTGTGATCCAGAGGCAGGGCTGGATCAACTTTTTTTCTCCCCATGTTAGTTAGAGAAACTGAGATCAGGCAAATCGAATAAACTCCAGGATGGTAGTATTGCAGCTGTATGCATTGATTTCGTAGAGGAAGGAAGAGGGACAGAAAGATAGTAACATCAATGATGAGAGAGAATCACTGATTAGTTGCCTCCTGCATGCTCCTTCCCTGCATGGTAGATCAAGTCTGCAACCGGGCATGTGCCCTTAACTGGAATTGAACCAGGGACCTCTCAGTCTGCAAGCTGATGCTCTATCCACTGAACCAAACCGGGCAGAGCTAACTTTTCAAAACTCCAGGGGAAAAAAAGAAAAGCTGTTTATGAAGACTGGTTTCATTGTTAAGTCTGAAGCAAACATATTTGGAAAGATTTGGTGGATAGTGCTAATTAAGGTTTTACACATTCTACTTTGGTTGAATGTCCAGATTAACACTGCCATTTTTCTCTGAGTTTTTGCACTTGGGGGTATTTCCCAGTGATGAACATCCTTCATCCTCCTACTTTCCCCACTGTTCCCTGCCACAGTCTCCCCCCTCTTCCTTGCTTTCTGGTCTTTCCTACACAGGTTGCATGCTGGAGTAGAAGATGACCCCAGAGGTGCCCTAGAGAAGATCAGCCCAACAGAGGGACATAGGGCTGTAACTGTTAGGGAGCGATGTGGAGAGAGAGAAGTAGTGGGGAAAATATGGCCATGACATGAAGGGTGGATTGGGGAGTGGGACTCAGAACCCTGTGGTCAGTCTTACTCAGGGCACAGCCCAAATAAGCCTTGCCTGCATTTTCTGGTGCCTCATTCGGAGTGTCCCTCTAGTGGCAGTGGGGACATTGCTCCAAGTCCTGGTGGACCTATAAAGGCCACCTTCTTATTATATAAAGTTTTATCAACCTGGTCTAAAGGTCGGCCAAGTGATCAACCTTATTCAATGCTCTCCCAAGTCTTCTGAAGCCTCGGTTGGTATTTGACTCCAGTCTTTTCTTCTCCCCAGATTGCTCTATTTTACAGCCAGTGTGACTTCTTGTAGTGTCAAACCCTTATCCTGTGGCATGTCTTAGAGAATGTGGAGAACAGTCAGACACCTTGTTTTTCTGTTGAACCTTTTAGAGACTTGAAAAATTATTAAAGCTGTTTTCGGACTTGTGCCAACACAATTAAGTAAAAATCATTCTTTTCAAGCGAGTAAAGAAGGGTATGATGCCTGAGTAAAATCCTGTTGCTTGTTTTTATTATTATTAATTTATATTGTTCTTAGATCATGATAGCACATCCAGTTTTCAAGTTGCTATGTAAGCTGGAGCTAGAGAATCATTCCAGGAGGATAGAAAGGGCACATATTTCTCTTGCCCTTCCTGTTTGAGAGGTTAATGTGGTATAAGCTAAAGGTCACCATCATATATTATTTGGAGTGTGGGTCTGGAGGCTGATTAGCCCCACTAAAATCTAAAATCTTTGAGGGAAATTGTATCATATTCACCTCTGAAATTCCAGTACCAAAGACAGGGTTGATTAATGATTTTGTCATGAAAGGTAGGGAGAGAGAGGAATAAGCTGGAATGGCATCTCGTCTTTGGGAGGGACACAAAGATCCATGTACAGAAGCCACCATTTTAGCATCTCTGCCAACTAGTAATCCTGCGTTGCTTGAATGCACCCATTGCCTGATATCTCACTCCTTTTGAAAGTTGCCAGTGAAGTCCACTCTTGTTAGTAGGAATATTCCTTCAATGAGGCAGAGTCTGCTTCCCCTCAAATCCAACCTGTTAGAGTTAAGTTGGAATGGTGCTCTCCCATCACTGCTGAGGACTAGCATCTACTCCCAGGGTCAGAGGGCTATGACATGGCCTCTGAACCTCTGCTTTAGCTATCTCTCCTCCTTCTATCCCAGATCAGTCCAGCAGCGTGTGCTAATCATTTGCCTTTAGCTGTGGCTGAATAGCATAATGGCCAGGGCTGCAGACCCTCAAGCCAGATTGCCTGGGTTTGCATCTTAACTCTGCCAGTTAGTTATCTAACCTCTCTCTGTTTCAGCTTCCTCATTTACAAAGTGAGGTTAATACCCCATACTTCACAGGGACATAAATGATCTACTTCAGCTAAACAACTGAGCCCTGTACCTTGCATATTGTAAGCATTTAAAAAATGCTAGCTGTCGTTATTATTAAAATTGTAGCTCTTCTTGCTCATGCTATAGAGAGAATTTTGTATTAAATTCTGCCTTACCTTTGCCCAATATACTGTATGTACTTATTGGTGTTTTTGTCATTCATCAGACCATGAGTGGGAAGGGTCACTTCTCATTCATTTTTGTTGCCACTGTGCCTGGCATATACAGACAGTCCCACTGTGCCTGGCATATACAGACAGTCCCTGATTTATGATGGTTAGACTTACAGTTTCATGATAGTGTAAAAGTGATATTCATAATGAGTCAATGAGGTGTTAAACACTTAATTATAAAATAGCCTCCATGTCAGATGATTTTGCCCAATTGTAGGCTAATTTAAGTGTTCTGAACACACTTTATGCAGTCTAGGCTAAGCTATGATGTTCAGTAGGTTAGGTGTATTATATGCAGTTTCAACTTATGATGGGTTTATTGGGGTGTAACCCCATCGTAAGTCGAGGAGCACCTGTATTAGGCACTAAGGGAATGCTTGTTTAACAAAAGAAAAGCTCTGGGTTTGTATTTAGGCTCTGACATGTACCAGTGATAAGACTTTGGACAAGTCATTTTACTCCTTGGAATTTGAACGATCTCATGTGTAAGGTGGGAATAATAATGCATACCTCTCCAGGTTTTGCAAGACTAAGGGAGATGATATATGGGAAAGTCTTTGGTAAAGAGGGGAGTCCTAGAAAGAAAGGTGGGGGAGAGCCTTACTCAGGTAAGGACAATAGAGCTTAAGCTCTGCTGGCTCTGACCCAGTCTTGTAACTTTTGTTTCCCTTTAAAATTTCCACAGTACTTGACATAGAGTAAGAGCTTGTAAGTATTTGGTTGGGTAAGAGGAGTGGGTGGTTGGAGGGGTGAATGAACTGAATCGAATCATTGAGCATGTACAATTGTATTGTCTAATCTTTCATTGTAAATGAGCTGTTACCCCCAAAACAACTGTGAGTCCATTAGGACCAGAATCATGTCCGAGAAGGCTACAACCTTCCTATTCCAGTATAGAGACAGCAGGTTGCCAAGTTCAAGTGCTCAGCTGCTGGGGCTGACTGCCTGAGCACCCAGTTTTCCACCAGGTGGCAGGGCACTACCTGTCTGAGCATTGTCTGGAGCACCTTCCTTCTCTCTCCACCAGGTGGCGGAGCAGGCTGCTTATCCGCTCCTGTGCTGCCCTCTGGAAAGAGGCCCCTCCTCCTGGGCTACCGCTGCCAGGAAAGCCTAACCAGGTGCTCTCTCCCCGGTTAGGGCCAGCTGGTGCCTCTGCTGCCCTGTGCGGACGATGGGGTGGGACTCCTGGTGGCCTGGGTGTCTGAATCCTGTGCAACCTGTTACAGAATTTACGATGTTGCTCCATGTCTAGAACACAATCTGATGGGAGCAGGCCCTCAGTGCAGGTTAGCTGAATGGACACCGCCTAGTGGGGATGGCGACTGATGCTCCAGCTCCAGAGCTACCCCTCCTGCCCTTTCCAGCCTTCTTCCTCCTTCTGAAACCCACGGGTCTTGGAGGGAAGCTGCTGCTATCTCTCTGGCCCTCCGCACTCAGTGCCTATCTACCGGGTTCCTCCCTTCACACAACTGGGCTAAAGGCCAGTGCTGGGGCGGGCTAGCTGCAGAGTTCTGCGGGCCTCTTCTCTGGAGGTTGTTCAAGTCCCACGCTATTCCCTGGCCCACCTCAGGCACTGCAGCAGCATTTGGGGCTTCTGGTGCCTCACCCAGGCCCTCAGCTCAGAGCACAGACTCCCTTACCCTCCCCAGTCTCCCTCTCCCTGTCTCTCTCTCTCTCTCTTTCTCCCTCTCCCTCCCTCTCCTTCTCTCTCTTTCTTCTATATTCTATATCAACAGCTGCCCTAGCTTCTTGCTTCCACATCCTCCCTTTTAACCCTTCCTTAGACACTCTGATAACCATGGTCCTTCTGGGCCCAACCTTGGTATTGCATCGAGGTGGGGAGTACTGAGTAGAAAGGTCTAACAGGAAGGAGGCTGCCAGTGTCTCCTAGGAAAGTAGAAGCTGTTTCTATCTGAGGCCTTAAAAGTCAACACCACTTCTCCCCAATGGTTCAAAGCCCTGTTCTCTTTTAAAGGGTAAAAAGCCATAGAGGCCTTGGCTTGAAAATTTCCAAAGCCTCATGGTTGGTTGGCTAGTGGCTAATCTGACTAGAATTCAGACCTTCTACAGTTCTGGGGAGACCTTGCTTCCCAAGGGCCTTAAGTTACCAGCCTCCCCTTAAAAGTGTCTCTGCTTCTCTTCACAATTGGTCACTGACTGCCTTCCTGGCCCATCTCAGGCATTGCAGCAGCATTTTCGTCAGCTTTTGTACCCTGACATGGTGAGAGGGCACATTTGGTTACCTGTAGAAGGAGGGGAAGGGGACTTACTCTCCAGCAGGGAGAGTCTCTTGATGGATGGGGTGTCCTGTGTCCTGAGAATGCCCGAAAGGTTTTCTATCACTCTGCCCTAAAGGAGCACTTCTTGGGCCTCTACTTTGTGCTCAGGACCGAACAGAATGTGAGATGGTCCCTGAAGGTTCTTGGGATCTAGAGAGGAAGGTGACTGTAAGTAGCTTCTTGTTCCGTGGCCCCAGAATCATTCTGTGCTTCCTCTTCTCTCCAGACGCTCCCACACACCCTATCCCTGTGGGTGGTGCTGTTGGAGGCCCCTCACACACAGTGCCCCCATGACTGGCAGCTCAGGTTTCCCCAGAAAGTAACCTCTTAAAGCAAGGGGCAAGGAGGTAAGAATCCTCTATTGGCTGGAGCCACTGCAGAAGGCTGTGCCCAACCCCGTTTCCTCCCAGGCCTCTTTTTGAGCAGCTCTTACATTCTTCTACCGTCCATTAGAGATGGAGGATGGGCCACTTGCCCTCTGCCTGAGCAGGTGTGCTCCTAGCTTCCTTTTCTGAGTACTTGGGCGCTCTTCTAAGTCATAAGCATAGATTTTATTTATTTTTTTACTTTCTTGCACACTTCCCTTCAGTGTCTTTCCCCACTGTGTTCCAGGCCCTCCAGGGTCTCATGCCTGCCTTTCTAGCCCTCAGTATCCGTGGCCACACTGAACTTCCCTTCTCTGCTTGTAGACTCTTACAGGTGGATTCTTATAGACTCTTGCATGTACTGATCTATTTTTATGAAATCTTCATTTTCTCCCCTTCCTTTGTTGACTGGAGCTCATCTTAGATGTCCTTTCTTCTGAAAAATTTCTAGCTCCTTAGGACTGGCCTGGGTCCTCTGTTCTCACCTCTCTGATGACACTTGTCAGGCTGAGTTGTCATTTGCTCCCTGATATGCCTTCCTTATCAAAGTGTTATCTCCTTAAGAGAAGGGGCCAGGTTTTTGGATGTCTTCGGTTTTGTTTTGTTCTTTTCTGTTTTGTTTTGTTTGTCTTAATTTCATGGAGGTGTCCTCAGCTCCCACCATCACATAATAGGTGCTTGGGATAGATTTGTGGAATGTGGTATGAGCTGATGGGAGCAGGTGGGCCTTCTTGTGAGAACTTCTGCCATTCCTGACCTGGATTCTCTGGGCCTCTAGGGACTTAACCCCTGTGTTTCTGGGCAATGGAGCTCAGTGTGCAGAGATTCTGTAGATAGAGACCACTCATTCATACATTTAAAAATATGACCGAGCTCAGTAAATAAGACAGACATGGTCCCTGAACTCATGGAGCTTACAGGCTAGTGGAGCAAACAAATAATAAATAAGCAAATATGAAATAACACAAGTGCATAGTGTGATGAGTCCTACATAGGAAATGCTTAGGTTGGCTGAGGTTAATAGGACAGGCCATACCCACAGTCCTCTCTTTCCTGTGATTAGCATGCCTCTTCCTCCGCTGGGGCTTGAGTCTCCGGTCACTCAGAGTCGCATTCTGAACAAGAATTGTACTGATGAGCTCCTGGGAGCTTTTTCTCTTTGCACTGACTGCATCTGGGTGATGGGCTCTCCAGAGTAGGGAAGAGGTATGTCTGGGCAGCAAGGAGGCCCCTGGCTTTGCTGGCTAGGGAAAGCCTTCAGGGTTCATCAGCAGAAATGGAGTCCTTCTGCCAAAAATGGTTTGGCTCAGTGGATAGAGCAGCGGCCTGCAGACTGAAGGGTCCCAGGTTCGATTTCGGTCAAGGGCATGTACCTTGGTTGCAGGCACGTCCCCAGTAGGGGGTGTGCAGGAGGCAGCTGATCAATGTCTCTCTCACTGATGTTTCTAACTCTCTATCCCCCTCCTTTACTCTCTGTAAAAAATAAATTTTTTTAAAAGAAAGAAATGAGTCTTTCTGTCCAGGCTCAGGCTGGCTGAACTGTCTGGACCTTGGCTACATACTGGAGCATCAGCAGAACTAATAGGAGGTGGCACGAAAGCCATGGCCTCCTGGTGGCACCTGGAGCTGCTGCCACTGGCACTGTCCAGGAGGACCATTTCACTCACTGTTCTTGGGCACGACCTAGGGCTGGAGACAGTGTCTCCAGCTGTATTGGCAGCTGAGTGGGTATGGGCTGCTTTCTCTTCTGAACAGCTGTTTGCCTTCTGGGAAGACTTATGGCTTTGGTTTGGGTGAGTTCATGTTGAGAGAGTTGCGGTGTTCCTCGGGATGCTCTCCCCTAACCCAAAGTGGAACACAGTGAGCTGTCCAGCTTCCCTGTGTCCCTCATATCATTCCCCTCTGGATTACTCATACAGACTCTTAAAGGTCTCAGAGGGGAGCGTGTGCCAGCCTGTGCTCAGGGGAAGGGGGCTCTTGCTTTGTGGAGCCAGGTCGAGAGCCTGGAGGGCCACCTGACCATATTGGGTTAACAGGGTGTCAGCAAGGTTCCTGCCCTGGGGCAGCGCTGACGTGTTTCCTGCCACCAAGAGTTGTGATGCCCTTGCATCAAGGCACCTTTGTTTCCCCTTCAGCTGGGAAAGTGGATGCCAGCTGCAGGTTAGAAGCTCCTGCTGGCCTGAAGCCAGAAATTCCACTCTCCCGGGGAGACACAGTGGCGTCTCCTGACATTTGCACACAAACCATCCTCCTGGGATAAGCTTGACCTCTATTGGCTCAGGGTAGACAGGCTAGGCTTTGGGGTGAGGGTCGTAGCAAGAGTTGGGAAGAGCCCTTCTCCCTCCCTGTACTAGATGGGACCCAGCCAATTCATTGACTCCAGAGAGGGAATGGAATGGGGGCTGAGAAATAGAGGCCCCATGAACTTTGGGGGCCCCTCTGATTCAAGGATCTGGCTCCAGCCTCTTTTGTTGTCTGGGCCTGTCCACAAATGCCTGTGTCCGGTGACCTGGTCCCCACTCCCAGCATGTGATGATGTTTGTGCCTAAGAGAAAGGGCATGTTTATGGCAGCGTTTGGAAACATGTGGCTGTGAGCGCATGTGCTCATGATTATGTGTCTCGGACTCAGGGGGGTTGTGTCCCTTGAGGTTCTGAGTGCCTCTGCGAATAAGAGCAGGCTGGGAGGTGTGTTCATGACAGTCTGTGATTCTGGTGTGGGCGTCCTCTCTGGAGCTACTCCTCTAGGCTGGGGAGGGAAGACACAGTGGAGTCCAAGGAGAATAGGGGGTGCACACTGCTGGGCCAGGTTGGTAACTAGAATTTATCACTTTCCAGTGTTTTCCTTGATCTGTTTTCCTTCCCTTCCTTCCTTATTCTCTCACCCCAGTCTTGGCCTGGAGGTATCTGAGGGAAGGGAAGACCCTAAAAAGGCTTTGTGACCAATGGCCCTGCCAAATCTGAGGGCCAGGCACGGCTGGGCTTGTCCAAGAGTCAGAGAAGTGAGAAATTGGGCAGCACAGAGAGAGATGTTACAGTTCCTGGAACAGAGCTCCCTTTTTTTCCCTTGTTCTTTTTTCCTG
>PVJN01062868.1:0-10914 GCA_004026805.1 Lasiurus borealis
GATTATTTTAGTGGCAATTAAATCAGGGCTGTGTGTGTGTGCGTGTGTGCGTGTGTGTGTGTGTGTGTGTGTGTGTGTGTGTGTGTGTGCGTGTGTGTCTGTGTGTGTGTGTGTGTGTGTGTGTGTGTGTGTGTGTGTGTGTTTTAATAAAGTAGGCTTATATGAAATTGTTTCAGGGAAAAAAGCCATCCCCGGAGCAACATGGATTTCATTCCCAGGCTTTTTCTTTTTTCTCCCCCTAAAACAACAAAAGACCCCGACTGTAAGACCCAGTTGGAGAATGTCTGGTTTGAGCCCTGCTGTGAGGACCTCACACCTTTAGGAATTAATTGGGGCAATCAACAGGCCAGGAAACAGCGGAACAAAACTCTGATGGCCTCAGCTAAATCCTCAATGTGAAGGTGCTTCTGAAATTCACTGTTATTTGCTTAATGTGTGTACACATAAAAGTACAAGACTCTTCCCCATTTCTCTCCTCATACATTTTTGAAGGCCCAGAAAGAGTGAGGTATTCTCCTCAAACAGAAAATGTAGGTATGTCTGGGTGGATGAAGCCCCCAGTAAACAAGACACACTCCTTAAAATAGTTCTGGGAAGGCCAATTCTCTCTACTTTAAAGAGCTTCTTAATGAAAATTAAACTAGAAAGACATCTAGTAGCTTAAATATTTCATAAATGAAGGGTGTATTATAGATTGTTTTTGCTATTAAAGCAACTTGCAAGGAATATTCCATTTTAATTGTTGTCATTCATTTTTGGGGGTTTGAAACTTCTTTTTACATGTTATGAAAAAAATTATGTGCAAGATTATCTCCTAACAACTCACAGATCTCAACAGGACTTGATATTTTCAATCAGCAAACAGAGAAAACAAAAAATTACACTAATTATAGAAAAAAATCTTCAAAGTTGTTTACACATATTTTCAACTTAATCTGAAACTTCCTAGAATGAGATAGAGAAAAAATGCTTGGAATAAAATCTGAGGCCATCCACAGTTTGACTGAGAAGAGTCCCCAGATTAGTGTATTATTGTTCATCAAATTTTGGGGTCCTCAGATCAACTACAGAGCAACATCCCAAGTGCTGAAAATCGCAAGACCCCACAGAGCCTTGAAGACTCACTTAACACTTATCCTCAGTTGGCACCAGGCAAATACCTGAAAAATGTACTCTTTAAGAAAGAAGTACAACACTAAGAGATTAGGTCCTGTTCTTCGCAAAGAGGGAAAGGACTGGCAGAGAAGAAAAAGACCCACATGTGCTCTTTCAAAGGAAGGAGAAGAGGCTCATAAAGTTAATCTGAGGGAAAGCAGTTGAACTGTTTTTGCTAAATCATATAGTTTACAAATGTCACCAATTATAATAAGCTAGACACCTGTGGCATCCTGAAGCCACGTCAAGGTAAAAATCTTTACAACAACAACAACAACAACAAAAAACCAAGTAGATTACTATGCTGATTCAGGTCATTATTTCAGTGGGCGGCTGGTTAAAATTTTAATTGTGGCAAAATAAAAAGAGCTTATGGGAGAGAGGAAGACTGAATCAGAGTGAATTTCCTACTCTATTCCTAAGACCAAAAGAGAGTAAAGCCACATATATTTCAGATTTCAAAATTAAATGTTTCTGTTAGCTCAAAAAAAGAGAACGTTTGCCGAAACCGGTTTGGCTCAGTGGTGAGAGCATCAGCCTGCAGACTGAAAGGTCCCAGGTTCGATTCCGGTCAAGGGCATGTATCCTGGTTGCGGGCACATCCCCTGTAGGGGGCGTACAGGAGGCAGCTGATCAATGTCTCTCATCGATGTTTCTAACTCTCTATCCCTTTCCCTTCTTCTCTGTAAAAAAATCAATTATATATATATATATATATATATATATATATATATATATATATATATATATAAAAGAGAGAATGTTTGAAGCTTTTTTTTTCCTAATGGAAAGTGATAGCATTGTTACTTTGGATAGACAGCTTTCTTTTATACTCATGAGGACTTCTACTGTGAAGATCATTGGCTGTTTAGGGCATTCCTATGCTCATAGAAGTACAGGTTGGCCCTTGAAACAATTGTTTTAAGCCTCGCTATTTTCTATGGTAATTGCCGGGGCCCAGGAGCAGGAAAGGACTACATGATCCCCAGAGGGCACCACGAGTGGAGTTGACAAGGGTCAGGGCACTGCTTTGTCTGGCCCACTGAAACAAGCATTAAGTTCTTTCCAAGGTCCTCTTGTTTCTGGATTTTAGTTCTCTCATTCTGACCACCTCCTTCATGATCATTTCATACCCCATAGTTCACCACTAGCTTTTTTAATCTTGCCATCTACTTATCTCTCCATTCCCTGGTTTCTATAAACTTTTTTTTTTCTGTATTAACTTTCTGTTCACTTCAAGTATCTGTCTTGGTTTTACCTTGTGGCCAAGTAACCTCAATGTTTCTGGGAGGGGAATTATTCCCAGCTCTTATCATCGTTAGAACAATGAAACTATTTACAGAAGCAACATTTCTAGGTGAATTTTCATTTAATTTCACACCTCTATATTTTGGAAGTGAACATTGAAATAATGAAATTGACTAGAATTTGGAAAAATTTCCCTTTTAAAGCAATTATGTATATTTTTTTCAGCTCCATAAACACACATTCCTAATTTGTACATATTGTAGAACAGGAAAAAAAATCATCTTAGTATAGACAGCTACTTATTTCACTATCGGTACTCATAATAAAGATGCTCCAAATTCAAAAGAAACAGCCACAAGAACACATTTTTGGTTACAGAGAATGGCAAGAAATTGGGGAGAAGGTGACTGCATAGGTTTCTAATGAATACACAAATTATAATAGAAACTTGCAAAAAGAATTTTAATATTGCCTTGATATAACTGAAAATTGCTTAATCTTAAAAAACTTATTTAAATAAAATTTAGATAAGTCTTTCTGCATATTGATGGTAAAATTAAAAGTTAAAGTATAGAGCATATACAGTTGCCCCCATTTATCCTATGGTTTCACTTTCCCCAGTTTCAGTTACCAGCAGTCAATTGTAATTTGAAATATTAAATTGGAAAGTTTCAGAAATAAACAATTTATAAATTTTAAATTGCATGCTGTTCTGAGTAGCATGATGAAATCTCTTGTCATCCAGCTCCATCCTACAAGGGCTGTCAATCATCCCTCTGTTCAGTATATACCGGCTGTATATGCCTGACAGTCACTTAGTAGCCTGCTTGGGTATTAGACACACGTTCGTGGTATTGCAGTGCTTATGCTCAATTAACCCTTATTTTACCTAATAAAGGCCCCAAATCATAAGAGTAATGATGGTGTCAATCCAGATATGCCCCCAAGAAGCTGAAAAGAGCTCCCTTTTGCTGAAAAATGTGCAAGTTCTTGATTTAATAAGGAAAGAAAAAAATATATGCTGAGGTTGTTAAGATCTACTTTAAGAACAAATCTATATGTGAAGAAGGAAACAGATATTTGTGCTGTGGCACCTCAAATTGCAAAGTTACAGCCACAGTGCATGAGAAGTGCTTACTTAATATGGAAAAGGCATTACGTTTGTGCGTGGAGAACATGACAGAAAACGTATTTCCAATGACAACAATATGTTACGCCAGAAAACACTGAGGCTATTGGAAGATTTCTGTGTAACCATCCCTTACTTGGACTAAATGACTCAAAACACTTGATGCCAGACCATTGACTGCAAGGAAGGTATGGTTACACAGATTTAGGAAAAGGGTTCGGCATGTTATCATCTCATAATGTCACAAGAAGGGGGAGTATGGTATAGTAAGTTATTTTGAGACATACACACAAAGAGCAAGAGACCATATTCACATAGCTTTTATGATAGTATATTGTTATAATTATTTTATTATAAGTTATTACTGTTAATCTCTTACTGTGCCTAATTTACAAATTAAACTTAGTCATAGGTACATACATACAGAAAAAAAGGTTTATAAAGGGCTCATACTATCCATAGTTTCTTAAAACATAACTCCAATGGATAATTACCATTGTAATTAATATATACATTTGGCTTTCATGCCAAGTTTTCAATGATATTGCCATGAAATTACTTCAGATGAAATTGGTATTCTAGATAGTAAGAGAGGACTGTTAAAAATTATTTTTATTATCTGTTATTTGTCTATGTGTTGTTGACATGTGGTTTGGTTGTAAAACCAATGCAGCTTGCACTGTACATGATTAGCTTCTGTCTCTTTTCAATGAGTAATTAATCCCTCATCTCAGCTTCTCACTTCAGTTTCAGAGGGCCCTGTGACTGTCAACCACCTTCCCTTTTAAAGTAGTTAATGGTAAAAGATAATCTTTTGAATTTTCTGGTTAAATGCACTTTAGAGTGAATATATTTTAATCTACTTGCATGTCTACTATTTAGATAGTTTTATTTGCTTTTTATTTTATTTCAGAGACTACCATCACATATACATCTAACATTTGGGAGTACATCCTAATATATCTCATTTCACTTCTACTGTCGATAATATATAATAACAAAAAAAACTGTTTTAGAGATATATTGGAATGACTTCCAGTGGTTTTTCAGATAAATCACAACTCCTTAGTACAATCTAATTGTCTTAATGATCGGCCTCATTATATTTGTCCACCGATTGGGGGTCTTTCTGTCTTTTTCCTCTGCCTGGGAGGCTGAGCTCCTTTTTACCTCCAGGCCATTGGCTGTACAGTTTCCTTTTCATTTTCTTTGCCCTTCACAGTGCCCCTCATCCTCTTCTTATTATATTCTACTTATGAGTCAAGCCCTTCTGATATGTCAGCTCTTGTCTTTGGACAGTGTAAGTATCCTGAAGAAAATTTATTAGAAAAATTCCTACTTCCTCTTTTACAACGTAGGCTCTGTAAAGGCAAGAACCTGTAGGTTCTGTGCAGGCCACTGTATTCAATGCTTAGCACTGAGCCCTCATAAGTAGTTAGGACTCAACAGAAATTTGTTTACTATAAAAAGAAAGAGCAAATGGGGGAAAGAACAAATGAAATAATTTAAATTCATCATTTGTCTGCTAATGGAATTATTGTTTCTCTCAATGCTTTTACCTTCTACGGTGAAGTGTAGTAGGGGCTGGGCTGCGAGATGTAATTTGTGTCAAAAGGAGGTGGTGATAGATGCTTATTGAAAAGAAACAGAGAAGCCTGAAGATCTAGTCACCCTTCCCCATTAGGCTCCTAAGGGAAATACGAGCATAGAGGATATGGCTAATCAAGGGTTTTGACCCCAGGTTTTGGTGAAATTTTGAAAAACCAAGCTGTATGGCAGGGGAAACTCCTTTTCAGTCAGACTAAATTGGCTTGAGTGGCCTAAAATTAAAGCTGGCCAAGGGCCTTTATTTCCTTTCCACCTCTAATCTCTTTGGATCTTAGGTCTTAGTATTTCAGTGCCAGAAAAGATCAGTTAAGAGTTAGAAAATATTAGTTTTTGCTTCTTCCCCATTTTCTGCCTTGATTATTAATATACCACACACACACACACACACACACACACACACACACACACACACACACTAGAGGCCCTGTGCACGAAATTTTTGCATTGGGGGTTAGGGGAGTGTCTTTCAGTCCAGCCTGCATCCTCTCTAATATGGGATTCCTCTCACAATTCAGAACCACTGGCTGCCAACTGCTGGCCTGCCTGCCTTCCTGATTGCTCCTAACTGCTTCTGCCTGCCAGCCTGATCACCCCCTAACCAATCCCCTGCCAGCCTGATTGATGCCTAACTGCTCCCCTGCAAGGTTGATTATCCTAACTACCCTCCCCTGCAGGCCTGGGTCCCCCACAACTGTCCTTCCCTGTAGGCCTGGTTGTTCCCAACTTCCCTCCTCTGCTGGCCTGGTCATCCCTAACTGCCCTCCCCTGCTGGCCATCTTGTGGTGGCCATCTTTGACCACATGGGGGCAGCCATCTTGTGTGTTGGACTAATGGTCAATTTGCATATTACTCTTTTATTAGATATGATAGAGGCCTGGTACATGGGTGGTGGCCAGTTGGTTTGCCCTGAAGGGTGTCCTGGATCAGGATGGGGGTTCCCCTAAGGTGTGCAGTTGCCTGGGTCTATGGTGGTTTGAAGGCTGGTCATACCCTCCGGCAACCCTAACAGAGACCCTGGTATCTGGGATTTATTTATCTTCTATAATGGGAACTTTGTAGCCTTGAGCAGAGGCCTGGGCCAGCCAGGGTGTGCAGGAAGCTTGGCTTCTTCCATTGGCAGGGAAACCCAAGCCTTCCGTTCGCTCAGTGGCCACAGCCATCTTGGTTGGGTTAATTTGCATATTTGCTCTTGATTGGCTGGTGGGTGTGGCTTGTGGGTACAGTAGAGGTATGGTCAATTTGCATATCACTTCTATTAGATAGGATATTGGATGGAAGATATACTAGTATATTAGCATCTAAGTGTGAATTGGGCCAAACATACTGTGTCTGGACATTCCTGGTCCACCTTCCTACTGTTATACATAGTAGAATATTGAGAGAGAAGATGAGCAAAAGATCCTAAGCAGGCACATAGATCTGAAAACCTAGATGGATGGAGGGGCCTGGAGAAGGAACTGCTGGTTGAGAACTAGCCTTTGATAAACTGCTGCTCTAGTCTTCAAGTAACTTTAGAAATCTAATTTAGCTCCACTTTTCATAGGACTCTGCAGAAGTCTGTGTGGTTGTTATGTTATATTGATTTCAGAGAGGAAGGGAGAGGGAAAGAGAGATAGAAACATCAATGAGGAGAGAGAATCATTTTATCAGCTGACTCCTGCATGGCCCCTACTGGGATCAAGCACACAACCCAGTTATGTGCCCTTGACTGGAATCAAACCCAGGACCCTTCAGTGCATAGGCCAATGTTCTATCCATGGAGCCAAATCGGCTAGGGCAAATCACTTGTAATATATGGAAAGGATAAGAATGTTGCTGATGCCGAAACTGGTTTGGCTCAGTGGATAGAACATCAGCCTGCGGACTGAAAGGTCCCAGGTTCGATTTTGGTCAAGGGCATGTACCTTGGTTGCAGGCATGTCCCAGTAGGGGGTGTGCAGGAGGCGGCTGATCGATGTCTCTCTCTCATCAATGTTTCTAACTCTCTATCCCTCTCCCTTCCTCTCTGTAAAAAAATCAATAAAATATGTTTTAAAAAAAGAATGTTGCTGATATTTTTAGATTCTATAGTACTATATATTTTCTTTATTATAAGAATTTGTATATTTCACTCACATGGATGAGGTTTTAGATTAAGAAGATTTTGAGTGTATTTACAGGCCCAATTAAGCGATTCTATGTGATAACTTGGCAGCAATATTTTCACTTAAGGTCTATCTTCATATATTCCTTTATTTAATGAAAATTTACTGAATTGCTCTTTTGTCCTAAATGTTATTATAGGTACTGGCCTTGCCAGCTGTGACTGAGACAATGTTCTGCTTTTATGACCTTATACAACTTAAGTTTTAGGGATAGAGACAGAGTTTCAGGAGGTAATAAGTATTAAGGCACAATGGTGGCATGTAAAATAGGGTAAAACAACTAGAGGTGACTGTTAAATAGGATTCTAGTCAGAGTGTTCAGGAAAGATGATATTTGAGAATAAGCAAGTTGGGTAAAAACCTGGGGAACAGTGTTCCAGACAGAGGGAATAGCAAACACAAAGCCCCAGGGGTAAGAAAAAGCAGGGCCTGGACTGGGGAGGAGTCTGCAAATGAGGATCCTGCAAACCCAGGATCCTTTGCTCTGCAGGCTGAGACTCTATCCACTGAGGCAAACAAGCTAGGGCTAAAATAGTTTTTTAGAGAAATTTTATGAGAAAGGGCTGCAGATGGAAGAATCTAGCTAGATGGAAGCATGAGGATATGGGAGGACTGTTTTACTATCAAGATTGGAAATATTACAGCATGTTTATGTGCTGATGGGAATGATCCAGCAGAGAAGGAAAAAGTAATGATGCAGGAGAGAGAAGGAGAGCACAAGGGCAAAGATCTTTATAGGTGAGAGGAGAGAGTCACTGCCCAAATTTAGTGATTGGCTTAGAATAAGAGCACAGAAAATTCACCAGTGGGTCCTGGTGCATATAAGATCCCAGATTTGATGGTGGAAACATGAGGAATGGATTTTTTTAATTAATTCTATTTTCTAAATAAAATTAAAAATCAAGGCTATTATTTGAGAATGAGAATGGAGGTCTGAAGAGAGGAAATAAAAAGTAGCAATCAGAGAGCCTAAGAGGGTGAATGTCTGGTGGACACAGTTCTACCAGGCAATGCTGACATCCATGGTTTGGGTCACCTTCTCTGCCATACTTCATACTCACTGGGTGCACTTTCTATTCCAGATGTTACTGAGCATCCAGTGGCACAAGGGTGGACTCTGAAAGCACCTGCCATAGCAGTACCACCTGTATCTTCTTCTCAATCCTAAAGCTTCTCTGCAGCACAGCCACCGTGTGGGTTACCTGCTGACCCCCTCAACAATTAGAATGCATGTAAGCCTGAGAGTTCAAGGGAGTTTTAACCCCATTCCAAGATTATGCAAATCTTGACCTTGGGAAATGAAAGTGGTATAAATATACCTAACCCTCCTTAGTTCTTCAAGCAATTTTGAAGTGCTTTCTACAAAGCTCTTCAGAGGATTTCCAGCTAAAGCCCCAGAGGTGACCAGCTAATTCACAGGCCATATTTCATCTTTCCCTTCTGCCCTGTTTCACTCTTCCCAAAATATAATTTGCCAAAATAAGTTACCCATTCAAAAGTTCTTTCCTTTCTGGGAAACCCAAGTTAAGTCACTGCAATATTGTGAATTTTATAAATATATATTTTGTTTTTCATCCAAGCTTCTTGGTTCTCAAGTCTCAAATCTCTTAGAATTTCTGAGGGATAAGAGCAATGGGACCATCTTTTGTTAAAATATTTGGTCTTTTGTCCTGAGTTCTTGAAATCCTGACATTACTGCAAAGACAAAAAAAAAAAGTGAAAGGGCTATCTTTTAATTCAAGGAACCCCGTTCAACCACAGGAGTTATGTGAATGAGCTGACTTTTGGAAATCCCCCAGATAACTTAAGGTTGGAGGCTGGTTGCAGGGGGAACCAACCATGCAATTAGAGGGTTGCAATTTCAAACCCCACCCCCACACCACTAGGGTAGGGAGGGGAGAGTGGCTGAGGACTGGGTTCAAGTGGCCAATGATTTAATCAATCAAGCCTCCATCCACATTCCTGAACTACAGGATTCAGAAAGTTTCCATGTTGGCAAACCCCAAACTCCATGGGGATAGAAGCTTCTGTATTCAGGACCCTTTCAGAGGTTGCTTTATATATCTCTTCATCTGGCTGTTCATTTGTATACTTCATTTTCCATTGTAAAAACCCAGTAATCTAGTAAGTAAATTGGTTTCCTGTGCTCCGTGAGCCACACTAACAAATTAATAGACCCCAATAAAGGGATTCGATGAATGGAAACCTTTGATTTATAACCAAACAAAAGCACAAATAACAATCTGGACTTGTAACTGGCATATGAGGTGGGGGCACTCTTGTAGAATTGAGCCATTGTCCTATAGGATCTGATGCTATCTCCAGTTAGTGTCAAACCTGAGTTCGATTTTTAGATCGCCTCATCAGTGTCCACTGAGAACTGGAGAAGTGCTTGGTGGTGTTGAAAAACACACATTAAAGTCATCTACCATAAAAAGATACACACTAAATTGTTTCCTCCAGAATAGGCAGTGTTTTATGCTTCACCTTCTACCACTTTTTCCTTGGTTATTTTTCTAACCAACTCCATAGCATCAGAGAAAGCTTGCCAGGTTTAGGGATACAGCCTCCAGCCATATAAATACTAAGGTCTTTTCTGCAGAATGCTGACAGATCCTTCTAGGGACCAGTTATTACATCCTCTCCACTTAGCCACATGCTTTAACCAAGCAAGCTACTCAAGTTAAGAAATGAAGAAGAAAATATCTAAAAATGAAAATTACAAAAAAAAGTCCCAATGATAGCATATCTGTTTCCACCAGAATGATAGATAACTATGCAAAGCCTGAGAAAAGAGGGACATTTGTTGTAGATGCCTGAATCCTCTTTCAGTTCTCCTCCCTGGGGTCTCTCTCTCCCTCTCTCTGGGGCAGCCTTCTGCTGTTCTTGGCCTTCTGCTCTCAACCAGCTCCAGAGAGCAGCTCACCAGAGAGAAGGGAAAGTGCTTCTTGGCTACCAATCTTTTTCTTTCCTTTTTTTTTTTTTTGGCTAACAATCTTTTCAGGTGGTTGGCCTCCAACCTGGACTATTGGGAAGGGCGCCTAGGAATGATGCTCCTGATTATTTTCCCAAGCAGCTGGCCTCTTCCCACTACCCATCTGGGGGGAGCTGAGAGGAAGCAGTCAGAACAAAGAGGAAGACCACAGAACACTGTCAGGTGGAAGATCAGCAGACCCCACTGCCGAGCGTGTGTAATCCCTCTCCCGGGCTCGGCCAACTCCTTCCATCCCTTGGATCTGCCACTAAAGGCCAAACTATCTCCTTGGCTATCTGGCTTGCTTCATGATTCTTGGAAACGCATCTGTATCTTTCATAAAACATTACGGGGAACATCCAGAACATTCATAACATGTTCATAAATATAAATCTTTAAATGAGATGGTTTTTTTTCCCCTTGGATGAAATGAACTTGTTGAGGGGGGGGGGGGGGGAAGCATTTGGCATTCCTCAAACAGCTTTGGATCATGTGCTGTTTAAGTAACTGTCAGTTCACTGCTGGGTTCATTGACACTTGGTTCTTTAATGGTGCTTATAGTGAATAATGCTGTCTGCACAGGAAGGGTAAAGAAAACAGTCATATGAAATGCAAACCGTTGTCTGGTGGATGGTGAGAATGAATATTCCTGATAT
>PVJN01062869.1:0-10903 GCA_004026805.1 Lasiurus borealis
CCTTGGCTTCCCCTGGATAGATTCCAGGGTCCTCCCTAGCCACACCCTCCCATACCTCTGTCCTGTGGACCTCCCCCTCCCAGGGACTCTAGTTATTCTGGGATTTTCACCTTGTTGGGAAAATCAGAGGTTCTCTGCTGCATTTCTCACTGTACAGTTTTTGTTGTTTGTTTTTATCTTTGCTCAAAATACTTCACATGCTTTTGCAATACACAAACTCACGTGTATATAAACATATATATAGGCACGCACATGCTTCTACTTAAATACACACTCACAGATACATACACATGCAAGTATGTGCCAGAATGCTGACCCTGTGAAGACAAAGAGCCTGCCTCCTTTGTAACCCTTATATCCCATTACCTAGGACAGTGCCTGGCCCACAGTTGGTGCTCCATTAATGTGTATTAAAAGAATGAATAAGCGTACGCACGTACATACACGTATGTATACATAGACACATGTACGTTTTTACACAGCGTACAGATCCACAAAAAGCCACACGTGCGTTCAGATGTACACACACATACAAATCCTCTGAAGAACCAGCTGGAGGTGGTTAAATCTGAGCTTCTGGGGATGGGTCCTCCCTGGGCATGTGTACGTTGGGAGCTGTGCTCACCTCCCGTTCTTCAGCCAGGGTCAGTGGAGGCTGGGAGACAGCCCTCAGCATTGGGGTTTCATTGGAGGTGCAGGAGCCCCGAGACTTACATATCTTCCCCTTCTTGAGTCTCTGGTGGCGGTGGAGGGTGGGGGAATGCTCCACAGACCCACGCACCCAGGGGGACTCAGCGCTCCTGAAGATCTGAGTTACATCTCTGTCCTGCCTGCCCTTCTCCATCCTCATCCCATTCTTTCTCTTCTATTTTTTTTAAAAAATATATTTTATTGATTTTTCACAGAGTGGAAGGGAGAGGGACAGAAAGTTAGAAACATCGATGAGAGAGAGACATCGATCAGCCGCCTCCTGCACATCCCCTACTGGGGATGTGCCCACAACCAATGTACATGCCCCTGACCAGAATCGAACCTGGGACCTTTCAGTCCGCAGGCCGACGCTGTATCCACTGAGCCAAACCGGTTTCGGCTCCTCTTCTATTTTTACTTTTACTCTTTTCGTCCCTGCCTGATCCCTCCATCCCCCACCCAGCCCCCCACCCTGACACACACATACCCTTACGGCTCCTGTCTTTCCTCCCCTCTCCTTCCCAACACTCCCATTGCCCCTCTTCTCGTCCTTTGTCTCCTGCGTGTGTCTCCCCATGGCTGGGCCATTCTCCTCGCCTCCTCCTTCCCATCTTCCCTGACCCATGTCTCTATTTCTCTCCCCTCCCTCAGGTCCTCTCAGGCGTGGCTCAGATGATTCGGGAGTGCTGGTATCCCAACCCCTCGGCCCGCCTCACTGCGCTTCGGATCAAGAAGACACTACAGAAACTCAGCAACAGCTTCGAGAAGCCCAAAGTGATTGACTAGCCACAGTCTGACACCTGACTCCCCTCAGCCTGCAGTGTGTGTGGGGGGTGCGGGGGTGGGCAGTGAATGATGGTCTATCTGGATGGAGGCAGTGTGTGTGTGTGTGTGTGTGTGTGTGTGTGTGTGTATGTGTGTGTGCTGGAGAGGGGGTGCCCCTCTAGGGGCAGCTGTGCCTGCCCAGAGCTCTGCCCCCAGCCCATCCAGCCCAAAATACAGCTGGGCTGAAACCCGATCTCCCCACTGTCTGGCCTGCTCAGAGCAGCAGGCTCCCTGACGCCTGGCTCTGTCCCCACCACCATGCCCTGGGCGCACTCCCTACCACCCAGGACAGAGTGCAGCGGAGGCCCCAGTGCCAGGACGGCCCAGCCAGGGAATCCCAGACTCTTGGGCCGAGAGCCTGGACCTGCACTTTACCCCCTGCCCTCGGTCAACCCCACTGCCCCACCAGAGCTGCCACGTGGCTCAGGGCCCCGTCCAGCCTTCAGGAGACACGCTGCCCTGCCAGGCCCTCACCTCTGGCCAAGCCCCCAGACACCCAGGACCCATGAGTTTGTATCTCAGCCCCATGATGCCTTGGGCCTCTGTCTCCTGGACAAGACCCTGCTAGCTGTCTACCAGGTGCCTGAGAAGTGGGGCCTATCCTGGGCCCCTCCTCTACCCCCGTCCTCGCTGACTTATTGGGGCAGTAAAACCCAGGAGTCCTGCTGTGGGGGTGGCAGGTCAGACGGGGAAGGCCCAGGACTTTGAGAATAACTGAGAGGACACTGAGACCAAGCATGGCTGGGAAGGGCTCCACTGGGAGTCAGAGACGCAGGCTCTGGTCCTCGATGCTTGCTGAGTGACAAGCATCAGCCCTCACCGTGCCAGCGCCTGTTTGTTCATGTGCGTATCGAAAGAGTGGGTCCTGACGTCCTGTGAGGTCTTCCAGCTCTAATTTTCTTCGCAATGCCATCCTGTTCAAACTCGGCTCCTAGTGCCTTCTCCTTATGCCCCAGCCCCTGGCTATTTGCCCCAAGATGAGGCTTTGACCATAAGCTTATCTGAGGCCAGGCGTGTCTCAGATGCCTCCTACTCTAATTCTCCCTGCTCCAGCTCCTGCCAATGGCCAGCCTGGAGCTCAGACAGTCCCTGGCCTTTTGGCAGACAAGCCAGCCTTCGCCCCCTCTGTGGCTTTGCCTTCCGATAGGGTCTCCAAGACTCGGGAGAAACCTGACTCCAGCCAATAAGCTTCTAGCACCCAGGTTCCTGCTCCCCTCTGCCCCTTGGCCCAGGCCCACACCCCTGGGCCACACCCCAAAACGTGTGTGCCTAGAAAGAACCTGGTGGTTGTAGAGAAATATGGGGAGACTTTGGCGTTTGGAAGTCAAAGGTGTGTGTCTAGGCACTGCGGAGGTTACCCTAGGCAGGTGGAGGGGCTGTGGGGCTGTGGGGGTGCGGGTGGGACTCATGCCAGGCACAGGACAGCCCCAAACTTGGGAAGACCTGAGCTCCCCGCCCTCAGCCCTTGGGGCAGCGGGAGAGAAGCCCTCGGCCCCCACAGGAGGGGAAGGAGGCAGCCTCCTGCTGCAGATGACCGAGCGCAACCTCCCAGGCCAGCGCCTTCCGCCATCACCAGGGCTCGGTCCCAGGCTGCTCCCAGCGTTGGGCAAGGTCTGGAGGGGAACCAGGAAGTGAAACCGAGTGAAAACAGAAAACGAGATGGGTTCCCGGAGCATCCCAGGTAGCTTGCTTCACGTCTCCTCGCCACGGGGACCCACCCGCCCAGGATTCCGTCCTCCCCCCAAAGAGTTCTCCCTGATGAGGGGCCGAAGGGCTCCTCCTGAGACTCCACAGCCAGAAGCTGGAGGCAGCAGCCCCTCAAAGTCTAGACAATCCCTAAGAGGAGAGGGTCTGAGGCAGGAGGGGCAGGGACAGGGGAGGGTTGAGAAAAGGGAGTTTGTGCAGGGGGAACAACCAGTGGCCAGGCAGGCAGGGGAGGGGGCACTGGTGAGCTGTGGGCATAATGCTCCTGCTTGAGGGCAGGGAGGCGGGCCAGGCCAACATTAATCTCTTCCCTGGAGATAATTGTCTGTGAGAGCACTTAGCTGGTGCTTGGCACATAGTAGGTCCTCAATAAAACCATGGTTGGATCCTGAGCTCCAGCTGAGTCTTCCTAGGCCAGTGCTTGTGCAGTGGCCCGTCTCAGAGGGAACCTGAGGGGATGGGGAAGGAGAAGGCCGCAGGGTACCATGCCGGGACTGAGCCCTTAACTGACAGCTCATAGTTCGCTCAGGTACCCCACGGCGCCCCCCATCCCCTACGTCCCTCCTCCCCACTTACCTCCCCATCTGTGCAGGACCCCTCATTTCTGTTCAGACTCTGAGCTGGTTCAGGCTGCAGGCGGCGCCGGCCACATCGCCCTCTGCTGGCCAAAGGGCTGCCCTGCGGCCGCCGCCCTCCCGCCCGGGGCAGGATGCAGGATTGGCGGCGGGCTTTTCGGGCTTTTCCCCGGGGATCTCCTCACCCCGCCCCGGCGCCGGCGGGGGCGAGCTCCCCGGGGCCCCTGCTTTGCAGGTACTGTCCCCTGAAAACCACACACCTCGAAGGAGCTTTCCGTGTGCTCACTCAGAGGCGGCTTGGACCTGCCTGCCTGAATGCTCTGTTTTCAATTTTCATTTCAAATGGGGTCTCCACCTTGCCTGGAGTTTACAGAAAGGGCATCCTAATTCCTTTTACCTCGGAGGTCCTCCCCTACTCCCTGCAGCCCCCCCCCCCCTCTGCAATCCCCCGCTACCCCGCAGTGGGCCTCGTGCCTGGAGCATGTGTATGTGAAGTGCAAACAACCTGCAGTGCGGACCCTCCTGCCCAGGGCACCTCTCAGACCTGCCCTGGGGAAGTGAGGAATTCCTGGCACCAACCCCTCCAGCATCCCATGCCTGCACACCCTGGCCCCCCTCCCCACCTGATGCCACACTGGCTGGAGCGTGGAAGAAAGGCAGGAGGAAAGGGCAGGAAAGGAGCCAAGAGAAGCCTGCTGGGGCCTGGAAAGGAGGCTCATGGCCACCAGGGTGAGCAGAGTTCTTGGGAGGTCACCTGTCTGAGCCCCGTCTCTGAGCGGAGCCCCGGGGAGCCTGTCTGCCTTTGGAAGAAAGAAATCCGTTCTTTCCTTGGCAGGTTTGCCCTGTTTTCCTGGGAGTCGCAGGTTCCAATTTTCTCACCTCTACATGGAGGGAGAGGGTCGCCTGTGTGGACCCTCCCTAAGGGATGATGAGTGTCTATCACATGCCCAAGAAGGGGGGGTGGTGGTGAAGGTGGTCCCTGGAGCATGAGCTTTGACCTTGAGATACCCCTGACCCCTTGCAGTACTCAGGCCCTCATCACTTTCTTCCTCAGTCCTGCCTCACATCAGCCTTCAGGAAGAATGTTCTGCTTCCCCCACACCCTCACTCGAATCAAGAGTATCAGATCAAGCCGAAACCGGTTTGGCTCAGTGGATAGAGCATTGACCTGGGACTGAAGGGTCCCGGGTCTGATTCCTGTCAAGGGCATGTACCTTGGTTTCAGGCACATCCCCAGTAGGGGGCGTACAGGAGGCAGGTGATCAATTTTTCTTTCTCATAGATGTTTCTAACTTTCTATCTTTTATATATATAAAAGAGTATCAGATCAAGAGATGGCAAAGGCCTCCTCCTGCCTAAAAGACCCGGGCCGGGGAGTGGCGTGGGGGGTGGGGTGCATGTCCCTCGTCCAGCACCCCCCCACCCCACCCCCCCGTGTGGGCACCAACGCTAGCTGCACAGTCACTGCGGGTGGGCGACTCTTAGAATGAGCTGCTTGCATCAGGGCCACATTCAGTTTGCTAGAAATAGAGACAGAGGGCTTCTTGACTTTGCATATGATTTGCATAATGTCGTCGGCACATTCTATTTTCAGGCAGTTTTCAGGTTAAAGTGTTGCCGTTGCTGCCCTGCAGGGTGTCACGTCTGGATGAATCTCGTCTCTGTTCTTTCTCACCCACCCACTCTTACTGACCTAGATCCCCCGCTGCAGGAGCAAGTGGTGGGGCGGGGGGAGAGTGGGGTTGTCCAGGAGACACGGGGACAGGGCAAGAGGCACACTGGAATTTCCTTTATTACCGCCGTCACCAGTGGCAGAATGTGGCTGCTCAGGGCAACGAACGGATAGAATAGGCCGAGGGCGGCGAGGCACCAGCCACCAGGTGGCCCATCCTCTGCTTTACACAAACCTTTCCCACCTCTCCTACCAGGAGAACAGCCGGTTCCCATAGAGAGCCGTCTAGATAAACCTGTTCCTCTCCGCCACCCATAAGGCTTTGCTTGGCCCAGACATCCCTCGTGGGCATTTATGTTCAGCACTAAGATTTGATTTTAGTCTCATGGGAAATCTGACCCCTAGTCCCTCCTACCTCTCCTGAGAACCCCACCTGGGAGACCAGTATCCTACCTAATCCGATGATGAATGTTTGTAAAGCTCTGGGCACACAGTAGGAGGTTAACCAAAGCTAGAGGCCCCTGCTCTCCTTCATGCAGAAGTCTGTGCCAAGCACCTGGTTGTCCCAGGCCTGGAGGCCCAGGCAGGCACCGTCCTCTGAGCGCTGGAGGCAAACACACTAGAAGGGCCAGTGGGTGACTATCACCAAGTCGTCTGTGAACTTGTCACAGCACTTGGCCTCTCAGTTAGAAAAGGGGGTTTGGTGGATTTCAGGGGCTAGGGCAATTCTCATTTCATAGCTTGAGCTGTTTGATGACCTGTTCTTGGCCAAAGAAGGCTAGGCCTGGAGCTCCCCTCCCCCCTGCCCCCAGGGCTCCCTCCAGACCCTTCAGCCTCAGGGCCTGTCTGGTGTGCTCTCTTCCTAACGATTCACCAGGCGCCTCGGCAAAAAGCCTGGGAGCCATACCGGGTCCTGGGAAGCAAAAGGCAGCTTGGTCAGGCTGGACACCAGCAAGGCATTACCCAGAATCCCCGGTCCCTGGCGTCCAGTCCCCCTGGACCTGCCTCGTCCCCTTAGGCAGGCGTTTCCTGTTGATAAGAAGCTCAGTCACAAACACTGATAAAGAGATGAAAAAAGGAAATTGACAGGGCTTGGGTATAATGGGCATTTTGTCTGCCTTTTCTACCCTCTTCCTTCGCCCAGCTCCCCTCCCCCACTGCTTCCCAGAACCCAGGAGAAAAACATGTCCCCCACCTCCTCTTGGGCCCTCCGTTGTAGTTTCCAGGAATTTGGCCTTACACAATCCTTAGAAGTAAGGCCCAGGTCGGGGGGAGGGGGAGTTGGGAGCTCAGAGGCAGGAAGCACTGGGTGCTTTGAGGCCACCAAGCCCAGGGGAAAGGGCTGTGGCAAGAGGAAGGAAGGATGGTCAGGCACAGGTTCCATCTACGACTTTCCTTCTCCCCGCTCTCTCCCCCAAGAGACCTGGATCCGAGTTGTGGTTAGATGGTTGCAAGTCTATAATTAGCGAATTTTCCATAATTTTAGTCTCAGGCTCATTACTGGAAAATCTCATTAATTTTGACTCTACTAATTTGGGTCTACGATCCTTCAGGACAAGAACTAAACTGATGTTTAGAAAAAATAAACAAAACAAACAAGTTTGCAAAGCATGTCCGGCTATCCTTCTTGGGTTTGGGCTTGTAAACTCAGCTGCACAGACGCTTCTCAAGCGCTCAGCCTGCAGTTACGATAACCTGCCACCGGGTGCGTGAGGAGGCTTCGCCTGACACTTGTGCTTCAGGTACAGTAGTCATTGCTCACCGAGAGATTCTTTAACCGCTTGTATTGGATACTCCTCTTTTCCTCTTCCCCCAAATTAGTTCCTCAATAAGACAGTCATGCACACAGAAAGGAGTGGAATAGATGGTTCTAAATGGCCATTGTTTAAAAGGAAACCAGTAGCACTATACAAGTTGGAGACATTCTCCTGAATTCTTTTTTTTTATATATATACTAGAGGCCCAGCGTGTGTCTGGTCTATCTTGCTCAGTCCCCATTGGCTAGCCCTCAGCAGCAAGCTAACCTACTGGCTGGAGCGTTTGCCCCTTGGTACTCAGTGCGTGTCATAGCGACTGGTCAGTTTGTTTGTTTTTTAAATATATTTTTTATTGATTTTTTACAGAGAGGGAGGGAGAGAGATAGAAAGTCATAAACATCGATGAGAAAAAGACATCGATCGGCCGCCTCCTGCACGCCCCACAGAGGAGATGTGCCAGCAAGCAAGGTACATGCCCCCAACCGGAACTGAACCTGGGACCCTTCAGTCCGCAAGCCGACACTCTATCCACTGAGCCAAACCGGTGTTGGCCAAACAGTTTTTTTTATTGATTTTTTACAGAGAGGAAGGGAGAGGGATAGAGAGTTAGAAACATCAATGAGAGAGAAACATCTATCAGCTGCCTCATGCATGCCTCCCACTGGGGATGTGCCTACAACCAAAGTATATGCCCTTGATTGGAATTGAACCTGGACCCTTCAGTCCACAGGCTGATGCTCTATCCACTGAGCCAAACTGGTCAGGGTATGAACTCGTAACTGTTCTCAGTCCTGGTTCCCACCTGCCTGGGCTTTCTCCTGGCTTCAGGCCCTCACCTCTGCCGTTGCGCTGCTCACACCTGATGGAAGGAGTGGGGTAGTGAAGAGCAAAAGGTTTCGTCCTGATCAAGGTTCCAGTCGAGGTTTTTGGTGGATGTTTTAGTAATTCAATAAATTTATTCTAAATTTTATAGCAAGGAATAGAAGTTCGTGAGGAGCTACGCATTTTTTCCTTATTTTAGGTTACTTTTTGAATAGGTATACACTCACATGATTCAAAAATAAATGACTCAAAGGCAGACAGTGAAACACCTTCCTCCCATCCTTGTCTCCCATCTGCCCAGGTTCCCTAGCCCTCCCTGCAAAAAACCATTAGTCTTAGTTCCTTATGCTTCTGTCTGCTTACACAGTGTATATAAATGAATTTGAATATGGCTCCTTGTCCCTTCTACCTTTTATATAAAAGTAGTCTATACTATACACTATTCTACACCTTACATTTTTCACTTAATAATGTATCTTGGAGATCTTTCCATATCAGCAGATAGAAAGTTCTTCCTTTTAAACAACTACAGAGTATTCTACTACTTGAATGTACCATAATTAAACCAGTCACCTATTTTTTGGAAGTTTTAAATTTTTTGGCTATTAGAAATAATGCTGCAATGACTAAACTTGCAGGTACATAACGTTGCTTAGTTCAAGTGTATCTATAGGATGGCTTTTAACAAATGGAATTTGGGGGTCAAAGGATATGTGAATTTGGCCAAGTTCATTTTGAAGAAGCGAAAGAGTGAAGCCTTGCCCTCGCAGGTAATAAGACATAAGACAAGCGATAGTAATAGAAGTAGAATAATACCAGACAAATGGACAAAAGCAAATGGATAAGTAGAACATAATAAAGAACTCAGGTCTGTGTTCACCTGAAAACTGAAATGGGGTAAAGGTGGCATCAAAAATCAGCGAAGATAATGGTTAAAGGGCACCGTGGTTTTTGGAGGGGAGGGGACCGAGGGAAATGTTCTAAATTAGTTGTGATAATGGTTGTACAACTCTGAATATACTAGAAGTCACTTTAAACGGGTGAGTTATATAGCATATTAATTATCTCTCAATAAAGCAGTTTAAATAGTGGGTGTTTTTTTAAGGCCAGGTTGTTTAGAGAGTATTGAGAAATTGGATCACTGTTTTGAGGAAAAATGAACTTGGTTCTCTACTTTACATCATATTCAAGGATGGACTCCAAATGCGTTAAGAACCAAAATGTAAAAGGCTGAACAGCTCCTGGCTGGTGTGCTCATGGGTAGAGTATTAGCCTGAATACCAAAGGGTCTCAGGTTCAATTCCTGGTCAATGGCATGGGTTATAGGTTTGATCCCTGGCCCCAATCAGGGCTCGTGCAGGAGGCAACCAATCAATGTGCATGTGTCACATTGATGTCTCTCTCTCTCTCTCTCTCTCTCTCTCTCTCTCTTTCTCTCTTTCTCCTTGCTTCCACTCTCTCTAAAAATCAATGGGAAAAAAAAAATCCTCGGGTGAGGATTAACAACAAAAAAGAAAGGCAAAACTGTAAGGCTAAAAAAAGAAAACATCCTGTGACCCAGGGGTGGGAAAAGACTACACCAAGACCCTTAAAACAAACTGCGAAACAAAGAACTATGTGGATGCAATGGTATCACATCACTCTTCTACTATACACCGTAAATACATTTAACATTAATGAGTTAATAAAGTTAATAAATAGATGGTAGACCAAAAGGAGATATTGGCAATCCCTAAAACTGTTAAGGCATTAATATCTACAATATATGAGAAACTCTTACAAATCAATGAGACACCCCCATACCCAATTTAAATAATGGCCAAAAGACATCAGTCAATTCACATGAAAAAGAAGCTCAAATGGCTAACAAGTATAGAAAGGAAAGTTCAAGCTCACTAGAAATCAGAGAAATGCACATTTCTAGCATCCATCAAAATGGCAAAATTAGAAAAGTGAGCAGTGCCAAGTATTGGCAAGGATGTGGGGTGATTGGAACTCTTGTGCTGCCCTTGTCCTATGTAATAAAAGAGTAATATGCAAATTAACCATCACTCCAACACACAAGATGGCTGCCTCCATGTGGACACAAGATCCTGCCCTCATGTGGACACAAGATGGCCGCCACAAGATGGCCAGCAAGGGAAGGTAGTTGGGAGGGACCAGGCTGCAAGGAAGGGCTGTTGTAGGCGATCAGGCTAGCAAGGGAGGGCAGTTGGGAGTGACCAGGCCTACAAGGAGGGCAGTTGAGGGCAATCAAGCCTACAGGGGAGGGCAGTTAGGGGTGACCAGGCCAGCAGAAGAGGGAAGTTGGGGGTGACTGGGCCTGCAGGGAAGGGAAGTTGTGGGGAACCAAGGCCTGCAGGGAAGAGCAGTTGAGGGGGCGGGATCTGGCTTGCAGGGGAGGGCAGTTAGGGGTGTCCAGGCCTACAGGGGAGGGCAGTTAGGGGTGACCAGGCCTGCAGGGGAGGGCAGTTAAGGGTGACCAGGCCTGCAGGGGAGAGCATTTAAGGGTGACCAGGCCTGCAGGGGAGCAGTTAAGCATCAATCAGGCTGTTAGGGGAGTGGTTAGGGGGTGGTCAGGCTGGCAGGTAGAAGTGGTTAGGGGCAATCAGGAAGGCAGGCAAGTGAGCAGTTAGGAGCCAGCAGCCTTGGATTGTGAGAAGGATGTCCCACTGCCCATTTATGCCTGATCCTACCTGGATCAGGTCTAAATGGGCAGTCAGATATTCCTTGAGGGGTCCCAGATTGGAGAGGGTGCAGGCTGGGCTGAGGGACACTCCCTCCCATGCATGAATTTCATGCACCAGGCCTCTAGTAGAAGTATAAACTGATAGAGCCTTTTTATTTTTTAAAAAAAC
>PVJN01062870.1:0-10914 GCA_004026805.1 Lasiurus borealis
CAGTGGACTCAGAAGTGGCAGAGTTGGGAGGGTCTGTCTCCCGCCCAGTCGCAAAAGCCAGCGGCAGAATCAGCAATCTGTCCTCAGTGTGGCGCCGGCGCCCTGTGTGTGCGCGCGTGCGTGACCGGGACCAGACCCTCCTATCTTTTGCGACTCCCCTAAATTTCCGTGCACTTCTCCCTTTTCACAGTCCAAACTCACCCCGTATGAGTTTCGGCTGGATCTGGGGTTTAGTGTCGTAGGATAAGGGGTTCAATGCCGTTGGGAGTCTCCGTTTCCCTCCCGTCAGAGAAAGCCAGCCAGGTACTCGGGCACCCGCTCTCCCAGCGCGCGCGTCTCCGTACCTCAGCTTTTTGCAGTTCCTCTGGGTGTCTGTGAACCCCTCTCTTTCCCTCTAGTTGTAGAACTTCCACTCAGCCAGCTTTCCTGTGGTTCTGGATGATGTCTGTTCTGTCTTTTAGTTGTAGTTTTGAAATTGTTGTGCGAGGCAGCAGTGTAGGTGTTTACCTATGCCGTCATCTTGGCTCCTCCTGCCCCAGCTTCATATTAACTTCATTTCTTTCTTTAAATATTTGTATTGGTTTCAGAGAGGAAGGGAGAGGGAGAGATAGAAACATCAGGAATGAGAACCATTGATTGGCTGCCTCCTGCACATCCTACACTGGGGATCAAGCCTGCAACCTGGGCATGTGCCCTGACCAAGAATTGAATCATGACCTCCTGGTTCACAGGTTAATGCTCAACCACTGAGGCATGCCTCGTTTTCAACCTCTGGAATCCCCAGGGTCTGAAAAAAAATCAAAGTGGCTCCAACAGAATGACCTGGAGGAGACTGCTCTTAGGAGAGGGGGCAGCCACATGTGTCCTTGGTCAGTTTAAAACCTGCAGCTGCTTGCTTTAATGAGGAACCACATACCCAGACCTATGGTCTGACAAAGGAGCTTTCTCATTTAAAAAATAACCTCTATGCAGCAGGCACTCAATAGGTATTTTATTCTTACAGCCAGCTCACTAAGGAGGCTTATGATATTCCCAGTTTATTGGTATAGTTGAGGAAACGGATTAGAGAGAGCAAATGACTTGCCCAGGGCCGATAAGTGATGGCCTGGGACTGTATACGAAGGTTAAATTATGCGCACTTATCCATCTCATGTCCAGTCTCGGGTAAGTAATATCCACGAAACAAGGGCTGTCCAGGAGAAGAGGGTGTGGTCATGGGCTACAAGACCAACGTGGGTGATCTCAGTTTGGAAGGCAGGCTCCACTGGGAGGCATTCAGGAGCCTCCAGCCATGTTTGCCCGAGGAACAGGCTGTCACCTCCCAGAAAAGGAGAGAAGAACAAGGTGCTCCTTCAGCCAGTCACCTCTGGGAGGGCCCCTCTGCCAGGTGTTGTGTGGACTTTTTGCTTGAGCAGGACTGGCCTTCCAGCACACTCAGCATTAGCATCGGGGGCAGGGCAACAAAATAGATGGGGGTAGGGGGAAATTTTAGATCTCAAATGTAGAATTGGCCCAACCAGCTTTGAAACAGGGTTTTCACCAACCCGGACATTGTTGGCGATGTGGCACCAGGCAAGAGAGGAGGCCCATCGCTCCCCGACTCTAAGGACCAACTCTTGGTGCCAGACATATGCAAATGAGGAAAAAAAATATTTGTTTCTTTCAGGGAGTATGATGGAAGGTCTGATCTTCATGTTGGAATAACTAACACAAATGGTGAGTGCATTTTCATATTTTTTTTAGTTTAAAAAAATCCCCAAAGTATCCAGACGAGAGTGGCATTTCTAAAGAAAAATGGTCATGCAACATTTAATTAGGAATGCCTCTGGTCTCTGGTTTCTCTTGCTGGACCATGAGGTGAGTAATGCTACTATCCCCCCAAATACTTGACTGTACAGCAAAGTATTCCTAACAATACTAAATATTTGGAATAAAAGGTCATTAATGTTTTCTCAGCCAAGAATGACAGAAACCTTTTAGTTTTTTGTTAGTATTTAAACAAGGAAAAGACAGAATCCTGGAGAGATTGAATTGCCTAAGACCTCATTGGGTGTGGGAACCAGAGTCTGGACCCAGGCCCTCTGCTCTCCAGTACTGTACTCACTCGGTCCACTGCTACTGGGCCTTCATACTCCTGGGTCTCCAGGAATTAGACAGAAACCTCTGGGTAAGTCAGGGAATATAACAACAGAGCAGGTGGTGGAGTCTGCAGCAGTTTTCTGTTAAAAAACAACAAAAAACAGCAGCAGCATGTTTAAATGAAACAGTTCTTTTAACCAGATTTAGCTCTGAGGGCACAGAGTTTGCAGCCCCTGAACCCAGGACATCCTTATCTGCAGGAAAAGGGCCTGGTGAGCAGCCACTTGCAGGCCTGGGAAGGTGAGCAAGCCAGCCAGGTGAGCCATTGAGGCAGGAGAAACTGATACTGTGTACAGAAACCTAGGACTGAGTTTCTGAACTCAGAGTTACCCATGTGATCAGTAAAACCACCAGACTGCTCACTAGAAATTTATTGCTGATTGAAGGAACGCTAGTCCCATTTATAAACAGAGAACTTCAACAAAAATATTTGGAGATGATTATCCTGGTGCTGTTGTCTCTGTTTCTCGGGGGTGACTCCAGAGGCTGAAGAGCAGGTGGAGCAAGAACTGGATTTCCCTGGAGGAACTGCTTTGTAGAAAGTAGGGGAGGCAGGGCACCAGAGTCTCTCCTCAAGCCTCGGCAAGGCCTTCTCGAAATCACACAGGAGAGGGGCTGCCTCCTGAACTTGATGATCCTGGAGGAAGGAGGTCCCAGAGCCTTTCGGGGTCTATTGCTAATTGGCAAGAATGAGAAAGTGCAACCTGGGCTTCCAATATGTCAGGTTACTGGGGTGCTGCTGTCACTTTCTGGCGTCCCCCTTTCACAGAGGTGTACGTCCCCTCAAACTCCTGCATGATCCTGGCTTTGCTTGCAGGAGTCGTCTATAACTACACTGTGCATGGTGTCCAGCGAGATGAAGCAGGCTGGGAGCAGAGTGTAAGTATCCCATTATTGCAGCCTGGCATGTTTGCACTGATGGACCAGTGGGACAAGTACCTGGAAGACTTCTCCACCACGGGGGCCTGGCTGCCTCACAGGTATGGGGCTGCTGACACCGCCTGCTCCCTAGCCCACATTTGCCAACAAATGTCATCAACTCACTGAGGATGCTGAGTGGCGTTTAGTAGTAGCACCTATAACAGAATTTAAGTAGGGGTTTCTTCAGAGGTGAGCCAGCATATCCATATAATAAAAGCCAAATATGCAAATCGACCAAGCAGTGGTGTGACCGGACACTATGACGCGTGCTGATCACCAAGGGATGGATGCTCAATGCAGGAGCTGCCCACAGGCCCCAGGCCAGTCAAGCTGGGTGCCAGCACCCCAACCCCCCAATCTCTCTGCTGGTCACCCTACAAATGGGCCCTGATTGCCGGCCAGGCCTCTAGTATTACATAAAATTCTTTCAGCATTTTAAGAGTTGAAAGGGCCGGAACTTAGAACTCTCATTATTTGAATAGATATTTAAAAAAATATATATATATTATTGATTTTTTACAGAGAGAAAGGAGGAGAGATAGAGTTAGAAACATCGATGAGAGAGAGACATCAATCAGCCGCCTCCTGCATGCCCCCCACCCGGGATGTGCCCACAATCAAGATACATGACTTTGATCAGAATCGAATCTGGGACTTTTCAGTCCGCAGGCTGATGCTTTCTCCACTGAGCCAAACCAGTTTCAGCTGAATAGGTATTTTTTACATACTTAATACTTCATAGTAATATGCACAGCAAAAGTTGTGATATTATATTCCATAAAAGAAAAAATTAAAATTATATTCAAAATTTATAACTATTTTAAGGTTCTATTGTTTGGTTTTAGCAATTTTGAAATTAATTTCTCAATTCCTTGCTCCCTTAACACTTTAGATAAATAGCATACTTGTCCATTTAAATTGTTTTCAGGCTACCTTTGAAATGTAGACTATCCTAAAATTTAAGAAATGAAATTCTACTTCTAGAATCTAGAATTTCAGTGAAATAAAGTTCCCCGAGTTGGGGTTTATGGTTCACTCACCACTCTGAACATTCAGTTACGTCTCATCTCTCGCTTACGTTGCAGTCTGCCCTGGCCCCAGATGCCAAGTGTCCCTGCCCAGGCTGGGGCCCAGCTCGCTGAGTGAGCCCGGTTTCAGGCCTTCAGCAGCTTCACGGCCTGCTCCTGAGCAGCTTTCAAAGCTAAGCCTTCTCTTCTCCACGTCCTTGTTTTGAAGGTACGAGGAAGAACACCACAACTGCTACAGTTACACCCTCACATTCATTAACTGCATTCTGACCACAGAAGGCAAGGAGCAACTGGACAAGAACGAGTTCACGGAGAAATTTGTGGTCCCCAGGACCAGGAAGGCTTCCAAGTACATCACGCTGTACCGGGCGATAGAAGAGCATGGCTTCTACGTGACCGATCACCCGGGCCAAGAGCCAAGTCCTCCTCCGGGGGGTGGTTTGTGCTGAGTGCGCCCAGTAAAAGCAGAAGGGACAGGATATTTGGGGGTTACTACTTTTAATAGATCGTCGAGATTTCTAAATACAGTAACCTGTGGTTAATCAAAAAAAAAAAAAAAAAAAGGTGACAGGGCTTCCCTTTAAGCATACTTCAGTTTATCGCAGTATAAGAATTTACAAAATTAATAAAACTTGCCCTGGGCTTTCAAAATTCTTTTCACAGAATTTCAGTTTTCAAACTGAGAGTCCACCTGAACACATAAAGTGGCAGCATATTTTATTCCCAGAACAATGAAAATTCTTCCTATAAATTAATTATAGCTGAATAAATTCACCTTTCCATATGAATCCAGAAGGTGTGGGCATTTGTAAGAAGGTGAGCAAGGCATCTACAATTTATGAAATAAGTATTTTCACCTCACTGTTTTTCTTTGAAAAGCATAGAGTATCCTCTTGATGGTCAACAAAGGGGGAAAAAAAGAAAAGGTCTCAGAATCTAAGTTAGGCAAGGGGCACGCACCACCGAATTAGCCTTTCTAATCCATATGCACAATCTGGATTGGCAATTCCTCAGAAGCCGAACACCAGTCATTTCCTTCTCATTTTGTCTGACCTGACAGGAGGGCAGCGGCTGGGCTTACTACAGAACCTTCTCTTCCCACTTTAAGTGCCACTTCAGAAAGGACTCAGTGAAGGGATGTCTTGTTTTTCTAATATTCAGAAGAAGAAAGGGGAAAGCCGGGATAAGCAACTATAAAGAAATGAGGTGATTTTAACAAGCTTGTTAGAATTTGTATATCCAAATAATCAGGAGACTGGAAACAGCCAATCAGCAAGACATTTCAGAATTCCTCTTTGGAACCTGCTTCCAGAAATCACTTCATTTTTGTCCAAATGTGATCTACTCCACCACATCTTATTCTCCAGCCTGGGCACCAAGTGATGTCTAACTTCTGAAAACCAAACCCATCCTCAAGGTATCAACTTTAAAGCACCAAACCCCTCTTCAATGTACCCACCATCAATTACTTAGTAATATAGATATTCAGGAAACTTGCTACAGATCCTTAAAGCTTGCTTCCAGAGGTGTTTGGTCAATGTTTCAGGACTGGCAACTTCAGTGGGAAAAAATACAGGCACACCAATGTTTGTACTTGTAAATTCTGGTACTTTAGAGAAAAACAAAACTTCCCACCCAGAACAGGACACCACTTTACTTTTTTTTAATATATATTTTTATTGATTTCAGAGAGAAGAAGGAAGAGATAAACAGAAACATCAATGATGAGAATCATTGATTATCTGTGACCTCTTGGTTCATAGGTCGACACTCAATCACTGAGCCACGCTGGTTGAGTGAAGACGATACCACTTTAAACAGAACTGTGACTGCTATTCTGTGGTGTTCAAGAATTTGTAGAGATTTCAGCGAGTGAATATAAAAATGTGTTGAGTTTGGGGAATAGTGTTCTAATTTGCCCCTGCTCTTAACATGCTATCTTAGTACTCCCCTTCTCTTCTCCCATTCTTTACCTGATTATTGGTAATCATAGCAGCTGCAGTTAACAAGTATTCATAAAGGTCTCCACACCAGAATAAACACCTCTTATTCTTCCCTTTCACTGAAGACCACCTGTGAAGTAGGCACCAACATTATGCTGGCATCATTTTCAGGTGAAAAGGGAAACTGAGGAATTGACTTGCCCAAAGTCACACAGTGGCAAAACCAGGGATTAAAGATGTTTGCCTGTTGCCAAAACTGGTTTGGCTCAGTGGATAGAGCATCAGCCTGCAGACTGAAAGGTACCAGGTTCGATTCCGGTCAAGTGCATGTACCTTGGTTGCAGGCACATCCCCAGGAGGGGGCATGCAGGAGGCAGCTGATCTATGTTTCTCTCCCATCCATGTTTCTAACTCTCTATCCCTCTCCCTTCCTCTCTGTAAAAAAATCAATAAAAAAATATATATATTTTTAAAAAGATGTTAGACTGCAAAGTCCATGCACTTAACTCCTGGGCCACCTGGTGACCTGCAAGAGACCAGTGGTACCTAGGATGTGCAGCCACTGGGCCAGCAATTGTTGCATTAGTGGAAATAAAGGAGAAAATAAGGGTTTTTCTTTCATCAAAAATTTGGAGAGGAAGTAAGTAATATGTCATAAAGCTATTCAGATAAGGTCAATATTAGGAATGCCAATTTCATGCTACTGTCTTAGTGCTACATCCCTTACTTTTCAAAGCTTCAACTGTCCCCATCCTCTGTTTTAGAGGCTGCTCTCCCACCTGGAGGTGATTCTGGCGGTAGTCAGCCTGTTATTTCTTCACTTCAGCAGGCTTTAAAGTCCCTACTGGTAATGTCACGGTATTACCCTCCAGTTTTTACCCCTAATAAAGGAAATTAAGCATCTCATAACACCAATAGATGGCAATGTTGCTCTGTTCTTAGAATGATAAACTGAGAATCTGATTGTTTCTTTATCATACCAGCTAAGTGCTAACAGAAGGTCCAGGAGACTGCATTGGTACCAGCTCTGCTTCCCAAATGAAGTCTCAGAGTTCTCCCTGCCACTAGCCAGACACACTTCATAATCTCAGCACTTAGCACTGACCCACTCACACATGGTCTTCCAACAGTGCTTATGGAATGACAGACCAGTGGGTTCCTTTCCACAGAGAGGTCAGAGTTTGTCTCAGTGTTACTGATTTGAAAGACTAAAATGACCCACACAAAGGAACTTTTCCAAAGCCTCTACAGCATGCATGGATTACTATTATAACTAAGAAAACCCAAATAAACATTACTTTAAACACCCACAGAAGCCATATCTAGCTCCCTTAATTGAGGAAGTGCTTGCTATCTCACTTTCCCCCATCTTCAAAGCTGTCAGAACTGTCTTCACTTTACCTCAAACTATTTTTCTATCACCTCTTTCTCCATTGTGTTACCTACCAGGGCATAAACTAGTGTAAACTAATGCTTACACTTTTGGTTTCTCTGAAAGGGAAAAAGTTATACCTACCATGTATGGATCCTTTCATGTCATCTCATTTAGTCAGCAAAACAAACTCAGGAGGAATTACTCATCCTCGTTTCACAGCTGAGGAAGCTGAGACTCAGAGAGACGAGGCAATGTTTCCAAGGTTGCCACTGTTTTCCTAGGCTAGACTTGGAGTTTGGACCAAGTGTTCCGGATGCCACTGTTTTCCCTCTACCAGAATGTACATTTAAGTTAGGAAGAATATCTATCTTTGCAATATTGTTTCAGAATATGTAAACATTCCAAAAAAATGTAAATGCATAAAGCTTTCACTTAAAAGAAACTAGATTGAGCAGAAACCAAAATGGTGGCATAGGTAAACACCTAAACTGCTGCCTCGCACAACAATTTCAAAACTACAACTAAAAGACATAATAGACATCATCCAGAATGACGGGAAGGCTGGCTGAGTAGAAATTCTACAACTAGAAGGAAGAGAAAAGCACACTGAGACTCAGAGGAGCTGCAGGAGGCAGAGTACTGAGACTCAAGCATGGAGAGGACTGGCAACTCAGTGCATGGCTGGCTTTCTCAACTGGGAGTAAGACAAAAGCTCCCGACTACACTGAACTCCAGTTCCAGGCAAGACTCTGGGGACTCAGACTCATTTGGGGAGAAACTAGACTGTCTGGCAGCAGGCAGAACTCAAGGGCAACTTTCTCTCAGAGGTGCTTGCAGTGATTTCCATGGGACACTGTGACACCGGGGCCTATTAGGGCAGGACTGATGGAAAACCAATGCTATCTGCCCCGTCCTGAGACTCCACCCTATCCACACTGAGCACAGAAGCTTTTGCAAGTCTTATCTCATAAGGGTGTCTCCAACACAGAAGTTCTCCCAGCATAGACACAGCTGACACTCACAGGCAATTGGCCTGGAGGTCAACTCTCAGTGATGCTAACAACAATCAAAGTTTAACTACAACAAGACTGTAACACAGCCCAAAAAGGGATGCACCAAGAGTGTCCACCTCAGGCAACTGGGGAGGCTGAGCCACTGGGCCCTATAGGACACCTAATACATAAAGACACTCTATCAACTCAGGGAAGCAGCCAAAATGCGGAGATGAAGAAATAGGTCACAAATGAAAGAAATGGAGGAAAGCAAACTACTGGATATAGAGTTCAAAACCACAGGTATAAGGTTTTTCAAGAATTTTCTAGAAAAGACCAATAAATTTACCAAAATTCTCAATGATATGAAAAATGACCAACTAGAAATTAAGCATATACTGACTGAAATAAAAAATATTATACAGAGATCTAATAGCAGACTAGAGGATTGCAAGAATCAAGTAAAAAATTTGAAATAAGCATAAAACACTCAATCAGAAAAGCAAAAAAGAATCCAAAAATATAAAGATAGTGTAAGGAACCTCTGGGACAACTTCAAGTATACCAACATCAGAATTATGGAAGTGCTAGAAGAAGAGAGAGAACAAGTTACTGAAAACCTATTGAAGAAATGACAGAAAACTTCCCCCACCTGATAAAAAAATAGACTTATAAGTTCAGGAAGCACACAGAACCCCAAACAAAAGGAATCCAAAGAGGACCACACAAAGACATATCATAATTAAAATGCCAAAACAAAAGACAAAGAATATTAAAAGCAGCAAACAGTTAATTACCTACAAGGGAGCACCCATATGACTGTCAGCTAATTTCTCAACAGAAACTATGCAGGCCAAATGGGAGTGGCAAGAAATATTCAAAGTGATAAACAGCAAGAACCTACAACCAAGATTACTCTACCCAGCAAAGCTATCATTCAGAACTGAAGGGCAGATAAAGAGCTTCACAGATAAGAAAAAGCTAAAGGAATTCATCACCACCAAACCAGTATTATAAAAAATGCTGAAAGGTACTCTTTAAGAGGAAGAAGAAGAAAAAGGTAAATATAAAAATTATGAACAACAAATACATATTTATTAACAAATGAATCTAAAAACCAAGTGAATAAAAAATCTGATGAACAGAATAAACTGGTGAATATAATAGAATCAGGGGCATAGAAAGGGAGTGGACTGACAATCCTTGGGGGGAAAGGATCATATACCTATGGATGAGGACAGTGGGAGGGTGGGGTAAGGGCAGAGGATAGGGTTGGAGCTGGCTGGAGGGGAGCTATGGGAGGAAAAAAGAGGAAAACTGTAATAATCTGAACAATAAATATTTATTAAAAAAAGAAACTAGATTGAATTACTTTGAAATAAAAAAATACTACCTCTAGTTTAACTGTTTTACAAATGTGTTTTTTCAAATCCTATATTTTTAAGTAAGGCATCCCTATATTTCACAAAATGATAACAAGACTTAAAATGTTTTTAGCATGTATATAAAAAGCAAAGATTTAAGCTAAATTGATGGTTTTAAATCTCTCTCAATTTTAGAAATTGGCCTCAGAATTGTTTTAAATAAGTTAACTAACATTCATAGGATAATTATTTGAGTCTGTAATCAGATTTCTAAAAATTCAATTTGGTTGGTAAAATCATAAATGGTAGGTGGGTGGTGGGGAGGAAAGGCATTTCATTTCTTTTTACCATAAGTACTCCCTAAGGGAAAACTAAGTTAAAAACCACATTCAAGTTAATGACAGCTTTTTTAAAAAAGAAAAAATGAAAAGAATTTAACAATAAAGGCAAAATAATTAAGCATTATTTTGTCAAAATAATTATGACAAAAATAGAACTAATCAGTAAGTAACAAGGAATTTTCAGACTATTATACGAGGCTCAAAATCATAGGGAAATCTAACCAACTGCAGCAAGATAAACCTGTCTAAAACTGTCCCATTCATGTAGGTTTAATCCGTGCCAAGTGTTATGTTTGAACCAATTACTTTACAGAAGTGAAATTCTTTAGAGAGCACTCAGGGCAGTAAAGGCACAGATGTCACCATTTCCCCTCACAGTTTGGGGATGAGGGCAGAAAACGTAAGCCTCGGAAATGGAAGCTAAGAGACGCAACATACAGTAATCAACTGCACAGGTAGCTGCCTTAACAGAGGAACACAAGGACTCATCCCCCCCACAATGATCATCACAGCTGCAAAAGACTAAAAGTACATTAGCTGGGCACTGTGTTAATAAGCACATTGTAAGGACTAACCCACACAATCCTCCTGTGATCCTCGGGTATACAACAATTTTTTTTTATTGAGGTGAGATTCATATTTCACTGATTGTAAAGCAAAAAGTTCAGGCATTTAGTACAATGTTGTGCAACCCTCTCTATTGAGTTCCAAGTCATTTCATCACCTGAAAGGTGATTCTGTACCATAAGCTCCTCAGCCCTCTCTCCCCACTGCCCCTCGTCACCACCAATGTGTTCTCTCTCATTGGATT
>PVJN01062871.1:0-10914 GCA_004026805.1 Lasiurus borealis
ATAGCATGTAGCTGGATCTTTTTTTTGTTTATTTGTTTATTTTTTCCTTTTATAAAAAAGATTCAGCCTTTGCCTTTTAATTGAAATCTTTGGTCCTTTACATAAAACTACTGTCACAGTTGGTGTTGCAGAATCAATGTTTGTACGCCCACCCCCACAAATTCATATGTTGAAACCCTACCCCCAATGTGATATATTTGAGAGGTGACTAGGATTAGGTGAGGTCATGACAGTGAAGCCCTCATGAATGGGGAGTAAGCCCTTAGAATGGGAGCAGGCATTATTTATTCTGTTTTTTTTTTTTTTCTCTACAGGGCTTTAGTTATCTATTTTAAAAATTATATTTTGGTGTCTTCCATATAAATAAAATATACATCAATATCTATTGTCTACTTTAAATTAGCAACTTTACCAGTTACTAACCAATGCCAGAATACTTCAACAGTTCAATTCCACTTACCTACCTGCCACTATCTGGGCTGATGTTACCATATTATTAGCACCATAGACATTAGCATGAGTCAAGGGAAATTTGAGTGCAGCTTTTTGGATCTTTTTCTCAATTCTTTTTCTGTCTGGAACTGTGATGCTTAATTCCAAACTGCTTTGGCAAGTTTGTGAACTCAGGCCTCTTTCCCCTCAGTCCAATAAAGACTATCACTTTCTGTTTGAGCTCTATTCTCTGCATCACAGTTTGAAAAATGCCCTCAGAAAAAAGCTGTGGCACTAATGTAGCACTCACCATATGTGCTTCCCTGTTCTTAGGGACTGAGAAAGTCCTGCATGTACTGGTTCCTGGCCAATGCCTTCAAACAGTTGATTTATGCATGTCATCTAGATTTTATTGTTGTTTTTGGCAGAAGCATTAGTTCAGTACCAGGTACATGGTTGAGACAGGAAATGCCTTAGAACATTTTTATAAACAGAACTTTCTCCTGATGTAATAGCTGATACCCCACTGGTACAGTATTTTCCTTATGTACTAGAAGCTCAGTGCATGACATTTGTGCATTGAGGGGTGGGAAGGTCCCTCAGCCCAGCCTGTGCATTCTCTTAGAGTTTGGGAACCCTTGGGGGACATCCCCCTGAGGGGTCCTTAGCACTGCTACAGAGGTGGGAGAGGCTCCTGGTGTACTGACCACCAGAAGGCAGATCCTGTGTTGAGCGCCTGCTCCCTGGTGGTCAGTGCATGTCATAGCAACCAGTCATTCTACCATTTGATCGATTTGCATATTAGCCTTTTATTCTAAAGGATTTTCAAAATAATGAGATGATTCCTAGTATCCTCCAATGTTGACCAATTATTATTTTTGGTATAATCATGACCTCAAGGATTTAGACATATTTGTTGTGCCTCAGTTCATTGTAGCTATTAGTCTTAGTGATGCCTAAATTTTCCTATATTTGATCATTGGCAGCCTCTTTAAATTAGCTGCTGGATCCTTTTGACATGACCCTGTGATCTCTGATACCTTTCTTGTTATATATATGGTAAACTATTTTAGGATCACCTTGTATATTTTTCCCTCCTGGAAATAAGAGGGAAGGATCAAGGGTAAGTTGTGTTTTCAGGGTACTGCCAAGTCTCAGTTAAGGCAAGAAGATCAGAGGATAAGTTGAAGATATAGGTGATTTTGGTTATGCCAGTTCATGATTTCCAGAGGACACGGAGAAAGATTCTTAGAAGTAGGAAAAGGATGAGAGATTAGGTAAAAGCGGTAAGTGAAAGGAGTAAAGGACATGGAGAATGGAAGCCTGGTGAATACTAACATGTGTTGTATCTTAAGCCATTTAGTACGTGTATGTTTGTTTACCCTTTGCCCTAAAAAATTTCACTATATTAAAAATGATCATAAAACAATTCCCATAGAACTGGTAGTTGCATAGATTCAAATGCAGGACTTGACTGATGCTATTTACTGGTGATGTCTTTGTTTTAATCAAATATTTATTTGGAAAACATTTCTGCACAGAGCTCAGAAAATGTGAATATTTCCTCCTTTTCATTATCTTAGTAAAGTGGTTCCCTTTGAGTAGTGGGAAGTAATTATCAGATACTTGTGAACAAAATGGGGCTCTGAAATAAATCCTGCCTAAACTAACCTCTCAGAATGATCTGATCATAATTTCCTAATTGGGCAGGTAGTGGTGAGTAGTCACACCCTATTCTAAACAGAGGGAACAGGATGTGAATAGATGCATAAATGAGAAAGATAGGAGGTAAGCCTATAAGGTGGCTAAATATAATAGGCGCCCCCCCCCCCCAATATGGAGCTTGCATTTTATCTTATACCAGAAGGAGAAAATAACCATTGGTTGAAATTAGATATATGCAAGAAATTTAGTTAGTACAAAACATTTTAAATAATTAGGTATGGGAGATTAAGTGTGTTTCCCACATCTCTGATTTTTTTTTTTTTATTGGATGAATAATAGAGTGGAGTGGGAGTGGTAGAGTGGAAATAAGCAGGCATTGGGGAATGTGAGTATGATGAATTTGGTATTTATACATTACTGTTAATATATTTATCTATAGTTGTGAGAGAGCATATCCCTCATGGTATTTTTTAACCTTATCCATCTCTTAGAATAACCTCTCTACTTTTCACAGACAAGGAAATGTATTCCCATGTTTTTATTAGGAAACATTTATTTTGTCTTGCTGCCCTTTCAGCTGTTTACTTGTTCTGCAAGCTTTCATGTTTTCTTGAATAATGTTATGTACCCAGTGGATATGTTTATAATGAAAAGTCACAGATAGGGCTTTTTCTCATAGAGATAATATTAGTCACTTCAAGAAAATGTCATCACACAAGTGGGCCAGATTGAAAGTTAGCAGGATGTGCCTTGCTGGGTGTAGCCATAAAAGGGGTTCAGTACTTCTCACCTAATTAAACTTCAAGGCAGGAGTCTTGAGGACTGAAAATTCTTGAGGAAGACACAGGCATCATGGAGGCTGGCAAACAGGATGTCAGAATAGAAAAGAATATAGAGTTTGGGAGGCTGCTCTCTTGAATATTTCTGGCTTCCATTTGAGTTTGCCAGATTAACTGACTGTTAATCACCTTGTTATTTATTTCATGTGTAAGTTTAAAATGGAAAGATTTGCTCCCTTGTAAGTACAAATATTGAGAGAGTTAAAGATTTGAATTATTTTATTTAACTAAGTTCCCTGTCTTGGTAGGAGGTCCAAAGGAGTTGTGAAGAGTCATGAAGCATTAACAGTGCTTCTCATTATCTCTTTCTGTCTCATGTCAGGTCCTCATTACATCACTCCTGACTTATTGAAATCACATTACTGTTTCCAGACTTCCTTACATTTCAAACTCTGCTAGAAAGAACTTTATATGCCATTGAACAATATACATGTTGTTAAAGTAATTAAACAAGGAGACCATTATACAGAGGTGGCTGTAATGCCCTGGTGTCCCACATAAGAAAACCAAAATCTAAGCCTGTAATTGCCTCAAAGTTATGAAATCAAACCCTAAGGACAACCAGTCACAAACAGCCAACTAGGGTTAAACTACAGCTAATCCAATAATTTCCTTTATTTGCTTCCCATTCTATGTAAATTTTTCCCGGCTCCTGTCAGCAGACTGCTCCTAAGCACTTCTACTTGGACACTATCTTATTCCAGTCCATAAATGTTCAAATAAACTCTTAAAATTTTAAATATGACTCAGTTTACCTTTCAACAATGTTCTGCACGTCAGTTTGTACTTGAACCAAACCTCTATCTTTTGTTTTTAACTGTAATGTGAGATAATGTTTTTGAAACTTGTTTCATGCATTAATTTGTTTACCTCCTCCTCAATCTCTGCATATCTAAATTTTGTGCTTACTTTAAGAAATATCAAGTATCGTTTCTTCCCTGGTATTTTTCAAGATTCTTAACAAAGAAAACTATGTATTCTGAATTACCATATTTTATTTATGCCACTTTTGTCATACTTATTTTTTTAAAAAACTACTTTTTACTTTTAATCTCTAGAATGGAGTCTTTATTATACTTACTTTTGTATTTTTTCCCTAGACCCTAGACTCATAGTACCCTAGATTTAGCACATATTAGGCACTTACTTTTTAAAATTAATGTTCTTTAATATTTTATTAATGAATAATTAAAATTAAAAGAGAACTAGGAAGTGATTGTTGCATGAGTTCTTAACTCTCTAGAAAAGGTTATTATAGACACACATATGAATCTCTTTTTTGTATTAAAATAAAAGAAATCTAGTAAAAAAGTTATAACCAATTTTGGAATCATCATTTCACTGTTTAACAACTGTAATAACAATAATAGCCATACTTTACTGAAAACTGACCCTGTACCTTGTGAGGGATCATATCTATTTAATGAGCATATTGATGGTGAGTCTGAGTTTTACTAATATATTTGCTAAGTATGTGAATTTATATTTAAAGATTTATCTAACTCCAAAGCTCTATTCACTAGCCCGTACCTCTTATATTCTTTGGGTTAAGAAATACTTTTGCTTAACTAAGTTAAATGTTTGTGTGATGTCCACAGTGGTGATACAAACATGACCAAGAAACCTAGGTATCTGCAGTTATGTCCTCCTAATGGAGATCTGATGGCTATATTGTTAACAAAGGGAGAAGGGACCTTACTAAACTTTTAAGTGTAGTCCCAGAATTTAAGGTCACCATTTTCTATAATGATTGGATATTACAACCTGGAATCCAGTGGTAAATGGGAATTTGGGGAGTATTCCTAACTGTGCTACCTGATTACAATTTGAAGACCTGTATGTTCTGAGGACCAGCAGGTCACAGGATTGCCTTCCTCTATGCTGCCTCATTAACCTGACATCTCTTGCCTACTTTATCTCCAGTCATCCCTGGGATTTGCTAATTGTAATGTCTCTAGAGTTAATGGAAGGTAAAACCACATAAGTACAAAACAAATTAATTGCTACTTTTATTTCACAGCATCAGCAGATTTTTGTCCTTATGATTTACTTTTCTGTTAAAAAAGACATAGCATGGCTAAGTTAATGAACTTTTATTTTTGTATTTATGTAGTGGGTGTTCATTACACTTTCACTGGAAGCTGGAGAAAATTACCTCTCTTTCCAATCATTTCGCTAATTGACAGAACTAGGTAAACAAGTGATGTTATAGCACTTTAAAAAATGATTTATTGCTTTTTAGAGAGAAGAAGGGAGAGAGAGAAAGAGAAAAAGAGAGAGAGAGAAAGAGAGCGAGCGAGAAACATTGATGTTTTGTCTTACTTATTTAGGCATTCATTGGTTGATTCTTATATGTGCTCTGATGGAGGATAGAAGCCAAAACCTTGGCCTATTGGGACAACATGCTAATGAACTGAGCTACCTGGCCAGGGCTAGTGCTCTTTCTTGATTCCTTTCCTGCTCCTCTATCTGTTCCTGTTGGTAAAGAGATTTTCCTGCCTCTCTACTTTAGCTCTTTTTGTAGTACCTCTCAGTAGTAATCATTAAAGGAAATTATCCATTGTTTTGTGTATAGTGATTTATATTTTACATACATATTATCTTATTTTAGCCTAAAAATAACAACCTACGGAAGGTAGACTGAGAGTATTTTATTTCCATTTTATAAATGACGAGGCAGATACTTTTCCTTTTGAATGTGAGAAAAATCGCATTTGTAGTCTTGTTATCATCATAGCCATCAGCTTCAAGACAGGATTGTTGTAGCAGAGGTCCAGGAAATAGATGAGCTGAACTCAGTTCTTATTCTTTGTGTTCTCTTGTACTTATTGCAGTAAGTACAGCACTGAGTTAAAAGCATAGCCTTTGGACTAGAACAGCAAGAAAACAAGTCTCAATTCTGATACTTAGTAGCTGCATGATATTGGGCAAGTTACTTGATTGTCCTAAGCTTCAATTTCCTATTCTAAAAAGATGAGGATTATGATATTTTTAACTACTTCAATAAAATAATAGTTAGAAACTATTTAATTCCCAGGCCATCATTACTGTACTTACACTTACACTTATTTATTCATTCTTTCAACTAATATTTGTGTTCACTATGTACTAAGCATTGTGCAGTTAATCAGACACATACAGTCCCTGTGTTCAGTTGAGTGTACATAGCAGAACGTCCAAGTTCATTTGGATATCAGAATGTACACAAGAGAATTTCTAAGAACATTGAGATGTCAAGAGGTCAGGATTTTGATGAGGAGCTGAAGGTACAGTGAACCGCAGCAAGGGAGAAGGAAAACCAGTCATATGTGCTGCTGCCTTGAATCCACGCCAAGTGTTTTAAGATGGTGGTAGTGATCAGTTGCATTAAATGCCTCTGAGAGTTAGAGTAAGAGAGACCTGGGGAATGAAACTTTGATTTTGGCAAAATGGATATCAGGGGAGTTAGTGGGGTCTTTGATAAGGGCAGCTTTAGTGAGACGCAGGAGAACAGAAAATAGCTACTCAGCGCATGCATCCTTAGCTCATGTTTGCTAGAAGTCTTCTGTTCTGAAAGAGGACATTCATCTTTTGCTGAAGTGGTTAACGTATTTAAAATGAGCATTGTACTACTGCTATACTTATGCTCCTAGTTTTTACCATTGCATCAGAATGCCTGGTATATGTCCTTTGAACTAGCCTATTTATTGCTAACTTTTTAAATATATCTGTATATACTGAACATTGAGTATGACTTGATAACCAGGGACAAAAATTCACCATCCTATCTCATTTTCCTTATATCCAAGTTTTTATACTATTTGGATAAAAATACAGTGCTTGTTGGTCTGATAAGTTATTCAGTATTCTGAGCGTTTCCAACTATTTTAAGGATCTCCCTTTCTACCATTACACAGACATCTTTTAACACGACACTTACTTTTCCAGACAAGAGAAGGACATGTTCTCTTCTAATATTGGCATAATTGATTTCTCATAAAGTAACGAAGGGACAACCTCTAAGTGATCTGGGTTTTTGTGATCTTAAATATTAAAGTGCAAGATGACTCCTGGTATTTGATTTTCTGTTTGGGGAGAATGTCCAGATTTGAGAGATGGGTGTGAACTTGCTTCTGAGCTTTATGGTTGGGACTAGGGTACCGAACTTAGTGGAGAATCACCTTCATGTTTGATACAGGGCACAAGCTCTCTCTGGAGGTTATAAATGATATTTCAGTCCAAATTGGTTTTTCAAATTACTAGAATCAAAGAGAATACATTCAGAAAGATTTTGACATTTCTTTTTAAAAGCTTTAAAATTTTGCTTTCATTAAATAATTACCAAAAAAAATATGTAATAAAATCTGATTGTAATGTGTAGAATACCAGACATTGGCTATAGTTTTTCTCCTTGTTATTATAAACACATGATATAAAATAAATCTAGTATCTTAATTTTAGAAAACAAACTTAATGAAGATTTAGAGAACTGCTGGGTTGTTTTGTTTTGTTTTTTAATTTAAGTGCAAGTATTTTGTAAGTGATGAAGCAAGGTTTTATTGTTCCATAAAGCCTTGCCTTAAATCTTATTTATTAAGATTTGGCTCTATTGGTGACTAGTAGCAAATCCATTCAACATTTGAAAAGCAAAAATGCTATTTGCTTATCCTTTTGATTTATAAAGAGATAATCTAAAAAATGAATCTCATCAGGATTTTTTTCTTGTGAAAGATTCTCAGATGAGAACAGTTTTCCACAGCTAGTAGCTGTCTTTATCTGCTTTCTTAGGCAAGTGCGATAATAACATGCTTTTCACCTAGGGATGAGCTACCTGCCTCGGGTAGATGGACCATGAGCAATTTGGGCCATTGCTTCCTTATGTGAGACAGAATATGTTGTCATTAGATTCACTATACCATTTACACAGAACCTTTATTTTGGAGAATCTGTAAGTGCTTGCCTGTCATTGAATATTTGCAGTGGGTCTATAGGGTGAATGCTATAAAGCCATTTTCTTCTAATATACGCTATTCACCAAACAGAAATTATAGCTTATCATGTTTAAAGATATATGCGTCAATAGGAAAGGAATAAGGCCTCCAGTTCACACATTGTGCTATGTTGTTGTGTGCATTGCCTTGGGAAATACTATTTTTTAAAATATAGGTAGTATCTACAAAAGACAGCAAGAGCAGATCATTTGCTTCTCACTGCTCACATGTGCTAAGACTCCCAGGAAGAGTTTCCTGGGCACATGAATCAGTTTAATAATGATTGCTGCCAGTTGGTGGCTAGACATCAGACTGCCAGCCTACTCAACAGTGTTGCCATCTGCTACTTGGATTCACAGTGTGCTGCTGCTATGCACCACCTCATTAAGAAAGGGACCCTTGTGAGCCATAGACAGTGGCTTATTCAAGTGAGCTGAAGCAAGCTCCTCCCCACACAGCTTCAGTAGAGGCTGCAGGCATCTCATTTTATTTGGAAATTTCTCTATGCTGACCATGCAGCCTAGAGAATTTACTGTCTCTGATCATATAGGATTAGCCTATCAGTCCAGCCCCTTGTTTCAAAGTAGTATTAAAATAAAATGATTATTTCAAAGATTTGTAAGAAAAAAAAAGTCATTTCATGGTTTTTGGTAGCACAATTATATCTTGAAATGATGTTAGCCACTGGCTTGCCAAACACAAATATTTGAATAAGGTAAGCGTATTATAACCCCTCAGACTTATTTGGTATTTTCTAGTTCTGAAGATGTTTTATAAAAATCCTACTGCCTAGTTTTTATTTTGTGGAAACTGATTTTCAAAGGTTTTCCTTATGCTTTTCCCTTTTCTTCTTTTACTAAATATCTAAAAGCAGCTGTGAATGCAAATACTTGCATTTGCCAGACAGAAATGATTGCATTTTATACAATACAAACCTCATCTTAGAGATTTAAGCATTATAGAGAAAAAATAAAAAATGTTTGTGTAGGTTGTATAATATTTAGATTCTCTCCATCTGTCTTAATAATGAATTCTTGTAGTACTTTAAGAATTAGACAGTTATATCTCAAAATAGGGCTGGTTTCAAATTTTAGAGGAATCCATAGGTTGGTGTTCAAGACTTGGGCAACTCTTACCCACTCTCCACACAAGTACTTACCCAGTTTTTACATCTGCATCCAAAAATGTGCTTCTTAAACCTTATGCTTATTAAGTAGCCTGTGAAGAAAGGATTTGGTAGGCAAACAGAATTGGGAAAAGGGACATTTCAGACTGGGTTTTCCAGGATTCAGAATCTGAGATACAGTTTAACCAGCAAGGCGTTTATTAAGAACTAGAGGCCCAGTGCACGGAATTCATGCACAGGAGTTGGTGGTGGGGTGGGGGTGTCCCTCAGCCTAGCCTGCGCCCTCTCCAATTTGGGACCCCTCGAGGGATGTCTGACTGCCCATTTAGGTCTGATCTGGGTAGGATAGGGCCTAAACCAACAGCCGGACATCCCTCTCACAATCCAGGACTGCTGGTTGCCAATTGCTCATCTGCCTGCCTTCCTGAATGCCCCTAACCACTTCTGCCTGTCAGCCTGATCACCCCATAACCACTCCCCTGCCAGCCTGATTGATGCCCAACTGCTCCCCTGCCAGCCTGTTTGCCCCTAACTGCCCTCCCCTGCAGGCCTAGTCACCCCTGTCTTTCCCTGCAGGCCTGGTTCCCCCCAACTGCTCTCTCATGCAAGCCAGGGTCTCCCCAACTGCATTTCCCTGCAGGTTCAGTTGCCCCAACTTCCCTCTTCTGCTGGCCTGGTCATCCCTAACTGCCCTCCCCTGCAGGCTTTATTGTCCCAACTACCCTCCCTTGTAGGCCTGGTCCTTCCCTTCTCACCTGCTGGCCTGATCACCCACAACTGCCCTCCCTTGCAGGCCACATGGGGGCAGGAAATTTGACCACATGGGGGCAGCCATCTTGTGTGTTGGAATGATGGTCAATCTGCATATTACTCTTTTATTAGATAGGATAGCTTTTAGGCCCAACACTTGATTGGGTAAGGGAGAGGCTGATTTGTAATGCAGCTCCAACAGCCACCACGGCCAACACCATGGAGCTCTGGAGTTGGAATGACCTTCAGAGTTGTCCTTAGATGGGCAAAAGAACAACTTTGGGCTTTGCACTGAAAGGTCACTGAGTATGGGCAATCCCATGAAGGGTTATGCTTATGTAAGATGGTTCCATGCAGCGAAGGCAATTTCCAGAGAGGGCTGACAGCTGCAGGATACCTGAGTGTGGACAGTACTCCCAGCAAATGAGGAGCAAGTCCTTTCTTGAAGGGGGATCTGGGACATACATTACAATGCTGCCTCATGGGCTGGATCAGTTAATCTGTGCTAGAGAGTTGCATTGAACACTCACAGGAATGGCTTTGAGAAGCTGGTAACTAAAGAAACCTTCCAACTTTGTTTCTTTCCTGACATCAATTCATATCCTATGGAACCAGTGTCACAGGACACTAGTAATATGCAAATTGACCATCACTCTAAGACATAAGATGGCCACCCTCATGTGGTCAAAAATGGATGCCCCCATGTGGACACAAAATGGCCACCATAAGATGGCTGTCAGGGAATGGAAGTTGTGGGCATTTGAGGGTGACCAGGCTGGCAGAGGAGGGCAGTTGGGAGAGACCAGGTCAGCAGGGTAAGGCAGTTGAGGGGAACAGGACTGCAGGGGAGGGCAGTTGAGGGGAACAGGACTGCAAGGGAGGGCAATTGAGGGGCACCAGGCCTGCAGGGGAGAGTAGTTTGGGATTAGGCTTGCAGGAAAGGACAGTTGAGAAGACCCAGGCCTGCAGGAGAAGTCAGTTGTGGGTGGTGGTGGGGGAAACCAAGTCAGCAGGGAAGGACAGTTGGGAAGGACCAGATCTGCTGGAAAAGGCAGTTGAGGTCAATCAGGCCAGCAGGGAAGGAAGTTAGAGGTGACCGGGTTAGCTGAGGATGGCAGTTGGGGGAGTCCAG
>PVJN01062872.1:0-10970 GCA_004026805.1 Lasiurus borealis
GAGGCCAGGGGTGATCCATGGAAGAGCATTACAGGATAGACAGGGAAATGAGGGGGTGAATCGTGTGTGGCGGGGGGTCAGGAAGGGGATTGGGTGGGCAGGTGTGGGCAGTAGCTCAAGGAATGCCGAATGGATAGAGTGGGTGGGTGGATGTGCAGGTAGGTCAAATAGATGGGGTGGAAGGGTACACGGGGGTGTAGGTGGATGGATGGGTGGGAGTGAATGGATGATGGACAGGGGTGTAAACAGTGGGTCATTGAGGGGTGGGTAAGTGGTTAGGTGATTGAAAGGGTCATAGGTCAGCAGCTGGATGGGTAAGGAGGTAGATAAAGGGATGGGTGGAGGGGTGGGTAGATGAACACATAGGCATGTGGCAGGGTAGATGATGGATTAGCAATTGCCTCTGGGCGTGGATGGACACTTAGAGGACTGGGCAGAGGAATCAATGGGCAGATGATAAACTGACCAGAAGCCCAGCCAGACTTTGGGGTGGGGAGGGTACATGCTCCCTGCAGGGGTGGGCGGGGGGCTGGTGGATGTGGCCGAGACAACTCGCTCAGCTCAAGGCTCCCACGCCAACCTCACTGGAGCCTGCTGGGCAGCCACTGGCATTCCTGGGTCCCCAAGAGGGAAGTTCCTGTCTCTAGCTGTGCCCTGCCCCCTTCGTCTTAGCTCCACAGGGACTTCTGCCCAGAAGCGGCCTCCTTCCCATAAGCCCATGCCTCGGCCCATCCAGCCGCAGGGGAGAGAGGAGGGGGCAGCTGAGTTCCATGACTGTGGCCCGAGGGGCCTCATTCCTCCTGGACAGGGGATGGGGCTCCTGGCTCCAGGCGGCCAGTCCCACCTCTCAGCTCCCGGTCCCCAGCTGGCAGGCATTTGTTCTGCATTCTGCTCGGTGATTACAGCTCTGCCCGGGTTAACCCCTGCGTTCCTGTGTGCACAGCCTCAGGGGAGGGGAAGGAGGGGGACCACAGGACATGGGGGGACGAGGAAACCATGGAAAATGGGGATTGCCCGTCCCTACATCCTTCATAGGGATGCCCAGACCCTCCCGTTCTCCCATTTTCTAGAGGGAAAAACTGAGTTGGGTCCTTAAATCCAGGAACAGGAACGCAACCTCCAGGGAGAGGTACTCCTATCGGGAAACCAGGGATGAGAGCTCCTCTCAGCCTCAGTTTACCCATCTGTAAAGTGGGTGAGTTAACAGAGACAAGGGTCTGACACACAGCAGGAAGGTCCCCTGCCCACCCCGGACCAGAGCTAAAGAGGAGGACGGAGTGAGTGTGTGTGTGGCAGGTTGTAATCATTTGCGTTAAGACCGCTCTCTTAGCTGTCTCTCTGGGGCTCCCGGGAAGTAGTAAATGCCCACACGTAGCCCATATCTGCACTGGAATGATACCCATTTTACAGACAAGAAGCTTGAGGCTCGAGTTGCCCACCGTCACACCATGGCTGGAAAGCCAAGGGCCAGGATTTGGGTGCTGAGCCTCTGGCGTCACAGCCAACGCTGCCGAGGACCCTCTGACTAGAGTGACGTGTCATTTGCTGTCTGACCAGATCACCTGTGCGAGTGAAGGGAAGTGCTGTTAATCTCTCGCTGGCACAGTGGGCATCCTCTGGAGCCGGACTGAGCAAACCAGGAAGTAGGGACATCCCGCGCAGTGAGCGGCTTTGGGTAAGTCACTGAATTTCTCGGCAAACGGGACCCCATGGCGGCAGGCGGTTCGGAGGGGGCTCTCATGAGGCACAGGGGCGGCAGAGGGGCCAGGTGTGCATTGAAGCTGGTATGACCACGGCTCTTAGTCCCTGCTTCTGTCACCGTCCTCCGGTCCATTCTGTGCTCCCGCAAGGACTTTCAAACGCACCCCTGCCCTAGTCGGTTTGGCTCAGTGGATAGAGCGTCAGCCTGCAGAACGAAAGGTCCCGGGTTCGATTATGGTCAAGGGCTTGTACCTTGGTTGCCGGCTTCTTCCCATGGTGAGTGCAGGAGGCAATCCATCGATGTGTTTCTCTCACAGGGATATTTCTCTCTGTCTTTCCTTCTCTCTTCCACTCTCTCTAAAAAGCAATGGGAAAATATCCCCGGGTGAGGATTTAAACACACACACACACACACAAAATAGCCAAAACCGGTTTGGCTCAGTGGATAAAGCGTCCCTGAGGACTGAAAGATCCCAGGTTCGATCCCGGTTAAGGGCACGTACCTTGGTTTCGAGCTCATCCCCAATAGGAGGTGTGCAAGAGGCGGCTGATCGATGTTTCTCTCTCATCAATGCTTCTGGCTTTCTATCGCTCTCCCTTCTTTTCTGTAAAAGATCAATAAAATGTAATTTTAAAAAATTAAAATAAAAAATAAAACCGCACAACTGACCGTGCTGCCTGCTGGTCCCATCCTGCCTCAGTGCGGGAGGCTCACACCTGACGCAGCGTCAACCCCTCAGACCTGGCCCGGTTCCTCTCCCAGCCCTTGCCTGTGCCCCCCACCCCTGCTCCCTGCCTCTCAGGTAGAGCCCCCCTCCTTCCTCACCCTGCTCCTCAGCACCCCTGAGACTATCCCCGATCCTCCCTGAGACAAAGCCAGACCCCAGGAGCTCACAGGCCGGAGTCTCAGCCGTACCCCCGGTGCCACTGGAGCTGGAATTCTTTGTGCCTCGGTTTCCCCACTTTCCAGTTGTGCAAGTGACCCCCTCCCCCGGTGGCCAGGGGGAGGACTCAGGAAGACAGTGGAAAAGCCCAGCATTCTGCACACCCCAGTCTCCTCCGCCCCCCCACCGGTGGGTACACAAGGCTCCTGGTCCCCCGCCAGGTCGGTGCTCAGACCACTTCCTCCGGCCACGCCCGCCTCCTTCCTGGCGGTCCTCAGCGCCAGCCCTTGGCCGGGACTCCCTCCCGCCAGGTGTGTGGGCACTTCCACTGCCCTTCCCTCTGCCCCTGTGCCCCTGGCAGCTTCACTCAGTGCTACCTCCTCTGCTGACCTCAGGGAGCCCGCCCCTCTCCTGAGAGCCTGGTGGGGTCTCTGTGCACAGACAGCGCCCCGGGGGGGAGTGGGGGGCAGCAGAAAGGAACAAAAACAACATGAAGGGGCGTCAGAGCTCCCTCTCCCTCCTTGAGGATGTCCCTGGGCCCGGGACACAGCAGATGCCCTGACCTGGGGCGGGGGAGGTGCTCAGTCCAGCTTTCCGTCCCATCCACCGGAGGAGTGATCTCATCTACCTGTTCAGCCAGCCTCCCGGGTGCTGACGGGGCAGAGCCCTTAGGAGCGTAACAGCTGATGCGCCTGCTTTTATCATCCCATTTTACAGGTGGAGAAACAAAGGCTCCGAAGCGGTTAGTCATGGCCGGGGGCAGAGGGGCTGGGTTTCAGGGGCCGTGTTACTGAGACCACCACGCCGCTCTCTGCCTGGCCTGGCCTGTCCCCCTGCCTGGCTCCAGCGGGCGCCCTGGCACCTGCGGGGCCCCTATAGGGCGGAAAGGAAGGGCAGAGCGGGAGTGGCCACCCAGCTGGTAGGACTCAAGGCCTGAGCTGGCTGGTCTCTGGCATTCCAGGCCTCCGAGGTTCCCCGAACGCCCGCCCGCAGGAAGCGGCTGCAGAGCCAGGAGGGAGTCGCCTCTGAGGGCAGCGTGCCCCCGGGACGCGCACAGAGCGGCCGCGGTGGGGTAGGGGGGGGGGGTAGGGGGCTCGGCTGCAGACGACCCACCCGCGTCGCCGGGCCCCCGGACAGCCCGCACATTCCCCGGCTCCTCCCGCCGGGCCGGCTGGCCTGGCGCCCCCGCCACTCCCCCTCCCGCTCGGGCCGGCGCTGGGGCGGCGTGCTAGGTGCCCGGGAGGGGCCCCGAGGGGCCGGCCCCGCCCGCGGGGGGGCGGAGGGAGCGGGAGGAGGGCGCGCGCCCACACCCCGCCCCCGCCCGGGAGCCAGCCCGCCGAGCCCGCAGCCAGGGCGGCGCAGACCGGCCCGGCGACTCGCCCCAGCTGCGCGCCAGGACGCGCCGCCGCCACCGCCACCGCCGCCGTCGCTGCCACCGCGTCCGGCCCCAGCCCCAGCCCCAGCCCCAGCCCCAGCCCCAGGGCGCGGAGAGCAGGTAACCGCCAGCTGGCCCGCCGGCCCCGGGGCCCCCGGGGGACGGGGACGCGGCAGGGGGGACCCGGCGCGCCCCGGGACTCTGCACCCTCCTAGGCGCTCCGGGCCGGGGCGGGCGAGGGCGCGCTGGTGCCAACAGGAAGGCCTGGGGCGCCGGGCACGGAGCGGCGCGGGGGGACACCTCACCCGGGGGCTGGTTCTGCCCGTGCCCGGCCGGAGAGAGGGGCAGAGGTTGGGGGGAACGGCCCACGGGGCGGCGGCAGGAGGAGGGGGCGAGCGGGGCGCGCGCCGGCCGCCGTCTAAGCGCCTTCCTGCCCGGGAAGGGAAGGGAAGGGAAGAGACGGGGAGGGACGGGGAGGGGGCCGTGCGTCGGGAGGCCGGGCTCCTCGCGGCCGGCGCGGAGAGCGGGAAGTGGGGCGGAGGGGGAGCGGGGGGGAGCGAGGAGATGGACGGAGCACCCTGCCCCCTCCCCAACCGCTGCATTCCAGGCCGAGCAGCGGATGAGGTCATCCCGTCCGGTCCCCTCCGGCCAGGCCGCCCGGGCCGCCGGCTGCTGTCCCCCTTCCCGGCCCGGGAGCGCCCCTCCGCCTTCTCGCTGCTGCCCCCCGGGCCGGGTTTCACGTCCGAGGGCCTCCCCGGACCTCCAGGCCCGTCCAGGCCCGCTGCCCTCGGGATCCTCTGCCCCAGCCCCAGCCGCGCCGGCCCCGCGGGGTCTGAGCCCGCGTCTGGACGGGGATCCGGCTCCGCTCCGGGAGGCCCGGGGGCTGCGCTGGGGGCGCGCGGGGACGGGCACCGTCTGCCGGTCCCCCCCTCGCCCAGGGAGGACTGACTTGGCTCTAACTTGGGGTGCCGGGGCTAGAAGCGACTCCCCTACACACACACACACACACACACACACACACTGCGCTCCCAGCCCGGGTCCCCGGGAGACTTCAGACGGCTTTCTGGCCTCCGTTTCCACGTCTCTCCACCTGGAAACGTATGGCCTTTGAGAAGCCACCTTCCCCCCTTCCCCCCAAGGAGTTTGCCCCCTATTCCAGAGGCCCTAAGCAAGATAGGGTCCCGCTGTCCACCGGCGGGGGTGGTGTCACCCGGCAGGGAGGGGCTGGTGCAGGCGGCTGGCCTCCTGGAGGCGAGGTGGCGCGGCCCGGCGACCCCGCAGGCTGGGTGCGCGGCCGCCCCCCCCAGCGCGCCTCTGCCACCCCTGCAACCCGTGCGCTGCGGGCCTCCTGCAAGCACATGTGCCTCCACAGCGGCCCCTATCGGCCGCTCCTAGCACGTGTTCCCTGCCCCGGGCCTCAAACCTTGTCTCTGCGGTCACTACCACCATCCAGTAAACTCCTCCCAGGCGCTTGGGCCTGACACTCCTCTGTGGGAGAAGAGAAGGGTCCCTGGGACCCCGAGGCTGCGTGGAGACCAGTCTTGCCGGAATGTATAGAGCTGAGTTGCTTGCCTTCTGGACATGCCCTTCCCAGGCTGGGGGGATGGGGGTGGGAGGGCTGGCCAGGGTCTCCTCCAACTCTCCCTCACACCCCTGGAGGCTCCACCCCGACCCTGGCACTTGCTGCTGATGCTGGTTGAATCCTGGAAGCTCCCAGCCAGTCGCTTTTTCTGCTCTGTGGCCCGGGGCACGCTGATTCCCTTCTGGATCTGGTTTCTCCATCTGTGACACGGGCGCTGTGAGCATTAGCAGGTGGCATTCCCAGGCTCCTGAAGGCAGGAAGGACTTAGACCAGGACACCCAGAGTCTGCTTACTCCCCAGCCAGGTGGGGCTCCCCGAGTGCCAGCAATGCCCTGCGGTCACCTTGAGTCCCCAGAAGGAGAGGCGTCAGTCTAAGGATGTTGGATCTGAACCTAGAGCTGCCCTAGCCCAGAGTCAGGGGTTCGATTGCTGCACCTTCCCCTCGTACCACACTCCCCGGAGGGGCCAGCCTCAGTGCTGTTCTGGTTTCCACGTGAGAGAAACAGGTCCCCATATCAGTGTCCCACCGCATGGCAGGGTCTCTCTACTGCAGTGGCAGGAGTGTGGGCCAGAGGCATGTGGGAGGTGGGATCACCACAAGATTGGGGCACAAGCTGGTCTCCCCCGTAAGTCACAGTGGCCGGGGGCGGGGGGTTTGGCGGGAGCCCCTTTGGCTGAGAGAAGCAGCTGCTTCCAGAAGCCAGCAAGGCCCTAGCTGGTTTGGCTCAGTGGCTAGAGCGTCGACCTGTGGACGGAAGGGTCCCGGGTTCAGTTCTGGTCAAGGGCACATGCCCGGGTTATGGACTCGATCCCCAGCGCAGGAGGCAACCGATCAATGACTCTCTCTCATCAGTCATGTTTCTCTCCCTCTGTCCCTCTTCCTTCCCCTCCGAAATCAATAAAAAACATATTTAAAGAAAAAAAAGAAGCCGGGAAACTGGGGGGCTAGGAGAGGAGTGGGTGTGGCCACACAGCAGACACAGTAACCCCTCCGCACCACCTTTCAGAATGATTCCCCCCTCCCCCCGCCCCGGTTCCTTCTCCCAGACATTCACCCCTCGTCTGCAGAGCAGGCAAACCCGGCCTGGGCCGTGCACCTGCCCTGTGACCTGGGCCCGGCCCGGCCCTGCCCTCGAACCTCGGCCCTCCCTGCGAGGTGGGCTGACGCTCCAGCCCTCGGGGCTGTCGGAGATTCAGATGACATCACACAAGGGCCGGCCAACTGCCGCGCGCCTCACCACCACCACAGCAAACATTCCACGCGGGCTTCTTGGTGCCAGGGGTGCCAGGGAGAGGGATGATTCAGAACCGCCCGCCCGCCCCCCCGGGGGGGAGGAGTTAGGGCTGGGGGAGGATCAGATGGTGGTGGGAAGGAAAGAGAATGTAGTCGGAACACAAAGCAGGCTTTGTTGTATGGCCACCTTTGTTTTTATCTTGTTATTTAACCTATTTTGAATTTCAAATAACATTCAAAGGGCAGTATTGAGATTTTTATGCGGGGAGGTGGCAGCCAAGTTGAAGGAAAAAAAAACAAACAGTTGAGACTCGGAGCTAGGTGTGCTTGCTGAAGATCATTATCAGCTGCAGTCCCCGGCACCTGGAGGTAAGTGACTGGCTCAAGGTCGCCTGCTGAGGCCACGGGACCCCCCCACAGACCCTCCCTCCACAGAAAGTGCGGCGAGGGGTGATCTTGTAGCACGAAGGTTATCCTGTGGCACCACCATCTCCCGATCAAACCGGTATTGGTGTAGCCCTCGCCACGCGCAGAGACCAAAGCTGGGTGCCGGGAAGGAGGAAGGAAGGCAGGACAAGCCAGACAGGTGCCCCACCCTCCTCGGTGCTGCCAACCTGGGGAGGCAAGACCGGGCTCCGGGAGCCCGCCAGGGCTTCTGTGAGTCACAGGCTCCGGGTTCAAGTCTCGACTGGCTCTCCGCATGTGACCTTGAGCAAGCGTGACGTTCTCTAGGCGCCAGGGAGCCGGAGGGGGGACCCGCGGCCCACAGGTGCCCTGCAGCCAGCACTTTCTAAGCTCCTAGCGGGGACAGGGTCCGACCAAGAGGAGTTCCGAGCAGATCGGGGCCGGGGTGAGACCCGGAGGGGAGGCAGTGAGCTAGGAATACCCGATTTCGGTGCCAGCGGAGATTTTTCTAAACGCGGTTCCCTGACGACCAGGCTCCTACATCCCCGGGACAAACGATGACCAAGTCCTTTCCGGCCGGCCGGCCTGCCCCGGGCCGCGGGCGGGCAGGAGACATCTGGAAAAAGCCGCTTCTGAGCACAGGATCCTCTGGTCAGGAAGCACCTTGAAGGCGGAGGGTCCTTCGGAACCTCTGTGCGGGCTGTTTACACAGCCATTCACAAAGGCTTGACGGCCACCCCCTCCCTCCCGGCCACCCGGGCTGGCAGACAATTGAACCTCCAGAGAAGGGAGGTGCCTGGCTCGACCTGCCCGCGGGAGGAGGCAGGGGTAGCTTGGGGTTCGAGGGATCTGGGTTGCGGGGGTTTAGGGGGGCCTGCTTCACCATTTCCCCCTGCGCAGCCTCAGGTAAGTCACTTCACTCGTTGGCTTCTGTCTCCCTGCTCATCGAGTGCTCCCATCGAGTTAAATGCGTGATGAGCATGTCGTGGGCACTTAGTAGGTGCTTTATATGTGGGCCCCGTGGGACGGCCAGACACACTGTAAGTGGACAGCGCTGTGAGCGTTGGTGCTCCCAGCGGATACCTGCTCAGAGGCGGCCCCAGCTCCGGTGTCTATCTCAATTGTTCAGGTTTTTTTTTTAAATATATATATTTTATTGATTTTTTACAGGGAGGAAGGGAGAAGGGATAGAGAGCCAGAAACATCGATGAGAGACATCGATCAGCCACCTCCTGCACGCTTCCCAATAGGGATGTGCCCACAACCAATGTATATACCCTTGACCAGAATCGAACCCGGGACCCTTCAATCTGCAGGCCGACACTCTATCCACTGAGCCAAACCGGTTTCGGCTCAGTTGTTCAGTTTTGCCTGCTCTTGAGTGTCCTGTCCACAGACTCCCACCAAGTGTCCTCCTCTGTGGGTGCCCGCACTTTGTGGGTGCTCCCCACTGCTGCTGTCGGCTGCCAGCGTCTTCTCTTCGGCCCCCGGTCCCCAGCCCACCACCCCCTTTCTGTCTCTCCCTCAGGTCTCCAGCTGGGCGGGAGAGGACTGTCCACAAGGCCTGTGCTCGGACAGAACGTCTGCAGTGACTCCACGGGGCCGGGAGCCAGGCCTCGGGGAGAGACACCGGCCATGGGCCCCCCACAGCCTCGGCATTTGGGGGCAGCACCTTAGGAAAACCGAGGAGCAGCCTCGGTCCGGCCCCGACACCGGGAAGGAGGGCACTGCCACGGACCCGCCGCCTGCCCCAGGCCCCAGCTGGGCATGGACCAGCACCTGTGACCTGCCAGAGCTGATGCCGGGCCCCCAGGGGGCCGGAGGAGCGTCCGCCATGAGCCTGGGCAAGCTGTCCCCCGTGGGCTGGGTGTCCAGCTCGCACGGGAAGAGGCGGCTGACCGCGGACATGATCAGCCCGCCGCTCGGGGACTTCCGGCACACCATGCACGTGGGCCGGGGCGGGGACGTCTTCGGCGACACCTCCTTCCTCAGCAACCACGGGGGCAGCTCGGGGGGCAGCCACCGCTCGCCCCGCAGCTTCCTGGCCAAGAAGCTGCAGCAGGTGCGGCGCGTGGGGGCGCTGCCCCGGCGGATCGCGTCCCCGCCGGCATCCTCCTCGGCCTCGCCGGCGCCGCCCGCCGTCTCCCCCATCATCAAGAACGCCATCTCGCTGCCCCAGCTCAACCAGGCCGCCTACGACAGCCTCGTGGTGAGCAAGCTCAGCTTCAACAGCAGCCCGGCCGGCTCCACGGACGGCCGCTCCGGTTACGGTGAGCGCCTGGGTGGTCTGCCCGCTTCTCCGGGGCGGAGACCCAGGGGGTGGCACGGTTCAGCCCGGCCTCCGCGTGAGCTCTTTTCCCCGTAGCAGGTTGGCATCACCGGGGAGGTCAGACCCAAACCCCAGACCCTGGAGGGGGAGGAGGGGTCAGAGGGGGGGAACCAGCCCACTCCCCAAAATACACAGACAAATCTGGACAACCACTCACCTGGACAGAAGCCACTAACTGGAACTGTAGCAATGAAAAATAATTTTATGGTTGGGGGTCACCACAACAGGAGGGACTGCATTAAAGGGACGTGGCATTAGGAAGGTTGAGAACCACTGAGCCAGAGGCTCTTTCTGCCCTGGTGGGGAAGGAGAGAAGGGGAGGCAGGTGCTGCTTTTTTTTTTTTTTTAATTTATTTTTAGTGATTTCAGAGAGGAAGGAAGGAGAGAAACATCCATGATGAGAGAGAATCACGGATCAGCTGCCTCCTACAAGCCCCCCACTGGGGATCGAGCCCACACCCCGGGCATGTGCCCTTGACGGGGAATCGAACCTGGGACCCTTCAGTCCGCAGGCCCACAGTTCTATCCACTGAGCCAAACCGGCCAGAGCAAGGCAGGTGCTGTCTTGGTGCCCCTGGCCAGCTCACCTGGGAACCAGGGTTCGGGTTCCTGCTGCCACCTAGCGGCCGTTCCCTGCCCTGCAGCCTTGCCCCACCACCTACGGCTGCATCCAGTGCTCTCCCCAGAGGGTCTCTGCTCAGAACCCCATTGGGGGCTGGACTTCTGGGGAGCATCCTTTGAGTCTGTGACTTCTAGGCAGTCAGGCAGGCCCCGGCTGCTGGTTTCGTCACTGTAACCGGCCCACCTTCAGCCGTCAGCCACTTGTCAGGAGAGCAGGGGCGTGGCCACGTTCACAGTGGGAGCTGAGACTTCGGGAGATCTGAGCTTCCGGCTGGGTTCCTCCGCATCCGACTGTGGCCCCCATCAAGCCCTTCCCCCTCTGAGCCTCACTTTCTTCATCTGCAAAATGGGGACGAGGATCATGTCAGTTGTCAGCTTCCAGGGGCACACGAGAGACTGCTGGGACCCCTATCTTGGAAAGATGGGAGGAGCTGAGTCCAGATCGGGGGAGAGACTTGATAGAGAGGGCACATAGCAAGCCGGGCTTGGTCCTGGCTCTCCCCTCCCCGGTTGCCAGTCAGGGACCCCAGCTCTGACCCTGCTTCCCATTTGCCGTCTAGGTCTGGACTCTGGGTTCTGCACCATCTCCCGAGTGGCTCGCCCGGAAAAGCCTCGTGAACGGGACCCTGACAGTGCCTTCCCCTCGGAACCTGAGCTCCGCCGCTCCGACTCCCTCCAGTCCTTCCGCCTGGACCTCGACCTCGGGCCGTCTCTCCTCAGTGAGCTGCTGGGGGTCATGAGCCTCTCGGAGAGCCCTGCAGCTGAGACTCCAGCCCCAGCCGCTGCTGTCACCCCCCCAGCCGCTGCTGCAAGCCCCCCAGCTCCTGCCTCAAGCTCCC
>PVJN01062873.1:0-10913 GCA_004026805.1 Lasiurus borealis
TAATATTGGAAAACAGCCAAGATGGCGGCATAGGTAAACACCTACACTGCTGCCTCGCACAACAATTTCAAAACTACAACTAAAAGACAGAACAGACATCATCCAGAACCACGGGAAAGCTGGCTGAGTGGAAGTTCTACAGCTAGAAGGAAAGAGAGGGGCTCACAGAGACCCAGAGGAGCTGCAAAAAGCTGAGGTACAGAGACGCGCGCTGAGAGAGCAGGTGCCCGAGTACCTGGCTGGCTTTCTCTGACGGGAGGGAAACGGAGACCCCCAACGGCATTGAATCCCTTATCCTATGACACTAAACCCCAGATCCAGCTGAAACTCATACGGGGGGAGTTTGGACTGTGAAAAGGGAGAAGTGCACAGAAATTTAGGGGAGTCGCAAAAGATAGGAGGTCTGGTCACGGTCGCGCGTGCATACACGGCGCCGCAAGGAGGACAGATTGCTGATTGTGCCGCTGTCTTTTGCGACTGGGCGAGAGACAGACCCTCCCAACTGTGCCACTTCTGAGTCCACTGGGCCCCTGTTTCGGGCTAAACCCTGGAGACCTAGACTCGTGTGGTCCTGGTGCTCAGGGTAGCTGGAAAGGCAGCGGTCTAGAGGCACTGTGGGCGCTCGCGCACAAAGACCGCTCCAGTGATTACCCAGTCATGTGAGACTCAGGGGCCGTGGAGGGTGGGGCCGACTGAAAGGCAAGGCGGTCCCTTAAGCCCTGAGACTCCACCCATCCCAAGCTCAACAGAGGCTTCTGTGGTTTTGCAAGTACAGAAGTTTCCCCGACATAGTGAAAATGCCAAGACAAGGGAAGGGATCAAAAATAAAAGAAATGGAGGGGAAAAAATGACTGGATATAGAGTTCAAAACCATGTTTATAAGGTTTTTCAAGAATATGCTAGAAAAGATGGATAAATTTAGCGAGAGTCAAGAGGAGATGCAAAAAAGCCTACTAGAGATACAAAAAAGCCAACTAGAGATGCTGGAGATGATGCATAAATTTAGCGAGTCCCAAGAGGAGATGAAAAAGGACCAAGTAGAGACACTGACTGAAATAAAAAATATACAGAGTCCTAACAGCAGAGAAAGGCAAGAATCAAGTCAAAAATTTGAAATATAAAGAAACAGAAAACACTCAACTGGAAAAGCAAGAAGAGAAAAGAATCCAAAAATGTGAATATAACGTAAGGAGACTCTGGGACAGCTTCAAGCGTACCAACATCAGAATTGTGGGGGTGCCAGAGGAAGAGAGAGAGCAAGATACTGAAAACCTGTTTAAAGAAATAATGACTGAAAACTTCCCACATCTGGTAAAAGAAATAGACTTACAAGTCCAGGAAGCACACAGAACCCCACATAAAAGGAATCCAAAGAGGAACACACGAAGACACATCATAATTAAAATACCAAGAGCAAAAGACAAAGAGAGAATATTAAAAGCAGCAAGAGAAAAACAGTTTATAACCTACAAGGGAGCACCCATACGACTGTCAGCTGATTTCTCAACAGAAACCATGCAGGCCAGATGGGAGTGACAAGAAATATTCAACGTGATGAATAGCAAGAACCTATAACCAAGAATAATCTATCCGGCAAGGCTAACATTCAGAATTGAAGGGCAGATGAAGAGCTTCACAGATAAGAAAAAGCTAAAGGAGTTCATCAACTCCAAACCAGTGTTATATGAAATGCTGAAGGGCACTCTTCTAAATAAATTCTTAGAAGCAGAACTGCTAGGGAAAAGGAAATAAACATTTTACCTGGTTATCAACTTAAGTAGCCAGAAGTCAGCAAGATAAGCATGAATAACTAGGTCCCTGAATCTCCACTCAAACTGACCATTCATCTTCATCTTCATCATCATCATCATCATCATCATCATCATCATCATCATCTTCTTCTTCATCATAGTCGTCGTCATCTAAAGAAAAGCCTCTTACTGTTATTTAAAATTAAAGTTTTGTTAACACAAAATTTGAATTTTTCATATTGTTTAGGCATTTAAATGTAGTTTTTTACTTACCCATTTATTTTTTTTGGAAAATGGGGGTTCTTTAATAACTCTCCATGTTACTGATATGGTTTAAGAGTAAAACTAAAAACAGATCCATGTTTCTGAGCCTTGTAATTGAGTTTTATTAGTTTCTTCCAACAAAAAGAGACAGAATTGCACATTGTAAAAGAATCAGGTAGCCAGATTCCATTTCCCCATGTGAGACTTAACACACACTATGTTGGGTCGGCTATTTGAGTTCCCAGTAAATCAGTTTTCTAGCTAGGTCAACATCCTTCCAACAGGCTCTGTGTGAATGTTCTCTGTTTCTCTTTTGTCATTGTTATAGGGAGATAGCACTAGAAGTCAGATAACCTTGCTGGAAATTCTGAAAGGCCTTTATCTGTTTTCTGTTTTCTATGCCTCAAGGCAATTGGTAAAATTAGGTTTGTTTTAATGGTTAAGCCCTCCAGAAAAGTATTGTTTCTCAACATCAGCATCTCCACAACTTATGTCATTAAGTAAGTTGAACTAGGATCCACTTTTCTCTCTCTAAATCTATTTCTTTTCAATATTTATACTTTCTGATAGAATTAAATGTACATTTAATATTTATTCTTTTGTTAATGACATGCAGATTTATAGTAAAATTAACTGTGGAAAGACTATTGTCTGCATTTACTCCCTTAATTTTTTAAAAATATATTTTATTGATTTTTTTACAGAGAAGGATAGAGAGTTAGAAACATTGATGAGAGAGAAACATTGATCAGCTGCCTCCTGCATACCCCCTACTGGGGATGTGCCTGCAACCAAGCAAGGTACATACTCTTGACTGGAATCGAATCTGGGACCCTTCATACCACAAATCGATAATCTATCCACTCAGCCAAACTGGTTAGGGCCTCTCTTACTTTTATTAAAATAGAAATTTATGAATGTTCACAATTACTTCAAGACAAAGGTTTTCTGCTCCTTTATGAAGGTTCTTAGTGAAATATTGACTCTAGCTCTTCATTCTATCAAAAATCTTACACATTCTTTCTATTAATGTTTAGTAGATGTTTTGAGTAGTCACAATTTATAGTAAAAAAGTTAAATACCTATAGACTAACGTTTGTCTTTGGAAGCTTGTTAGATTTTTCTTTTTTAAAGTTCTTTGTTTTTTTCAAAATAGTACAAGGACCTTCCTAATCTTTTACTCAATAATTAGATTTTATTAAATTGGTTATTTGAATTCCTAATACACATGAAACAGGTTACCATAGAGATTTATGACTTGGTTTATTCATAAGTTCCTTAAGGTACAATAGTATTTCTTGTGTTTTTAGATGCCTTCAACCCATCTACCCATCTTTTTTTTGCCAATTGCAGTGCCTGCCACATAATCAATGGCCAACATATGTTTGTGGGTGACCTAATAAAAGAACGAACAAATGATGGGTGAATGATGAATTAAAAATACCAAAATAAAGCCTGTAGCTGTGGAAAAGTCTATGGAAGGATCCTGTATATTTTCTCTCTTCAGTACCATGTTATAACCAGTAACATTTTCAGAAAATTGAAAGAGCTTAAATTAAAATACATTCTGCTCAAATTTATATCAAGGGCCTTAAAAGAATAGGTATATTTATATAAAGAATTTTATTAGAAGACTGAATTCCTGTATATTTTTCTCCTATACTTAGTTTAACGTTGTGCAAGGAATTTAAGCGTTCTTATCCCTGGGTCATAATCCATAAAACACTCTTAACTTAGTGTCAAATTTCTGGAAAATATTGGGAAACTTTTCTGAGATTGCTTTGAAACTACTGAATTTTTATAACATCAAATAATTAGACACCAACAACCATAATAACTATTAAAAGTAAATGAATATTTTAACATTTCATTTAAAAACATATTTAGCTGTAAAAAGCATGAAAAAAGATATGATGCAATTTAGTTAACAAAGTATATGTAGAAATTGTATTTTTAAAATAGAATATTTATATGCTAATAAATGCCTACCCCTGGAAAACTTCACTTGCAAAACCTACATTTTGATAAACACAACTTAGCAGAAATGTGTGAGAATACTGAGAATGGTAAAGTATTCAATACTGATTATTTATCAGAAATAAAACCTGGGTAAAAGCACTCTAACTCTGAATTTCAGGACCTGAATGACATGCAAGGATTCTTCTGATGGTGCTGGTTAGCTTTTGTGGTACTACAGTAATACTGAGTAAGAAAACGCCTCTAGTTTCCACTGTGAATATGCATTTATTTGTCATATTTAATACAAGGACACTCCCAAGTAGTGTCCCTGCCATTAGAGGATTTACATTCTCTGTGAGAAGAGAAAATGAAGTTAAAAAAGTGCATAATCAGTTAAAATAGCTTGAATGTTTATCAAACTATAGGCCATGATCTATAGTGGGTTATATCAATTTTGTGGGTCACAACCAGCAATTTTACAAAGAAAATATCAGAGGGTGATGGCGTTCTTGTTCCAGCATTACAAAAAGTTCAGCAATTTGGAGAAAGGTTGTGCATAGATTAAGTAAGAGTCCAGAGATGAAAGATTTTGAAAGGCATTGGGGATTAGAGGAGCTTCAGCTAAAGTTCTAAGTTCCCCCTTCTCTCAGGACCCTTGCTTTTTTATTAACACAATTTGTTGTAAGGCAAGGTGGAGATAATACACTTCAAATGATAGGGTATAGAAGCATTGTCAGATTTGGGCATAGCCTACAGCTGTACGGGTGTTTGGTCAACAGGAGGCAATAAAGATGCCCTGAGCTGTCTAGCAACAAACAATCATCCTATTCAGGTTTTGGGGAAGTGCCTTTTAGCCATTCCAACAGGTGATTACATATGTGACTCAATCCTTGTTGAGCCCCCAAGTTTCATCAACCTTTTGATGAAACTCTTGTAATTATGACATGCTGGAATTGGCTTCCAGCAAGAGAGCATCAAATGGAATAATGTTAAGTGTTCTTTTGTAAAATTTTTATATGAATTGTATGTTTGTATATAGCTATGTATCAAAAGTATTTTTTTACAATGATTGTGGCTCCAGAAGTTTTAAGGCCACTATATTAGCAGATTAGAGAAGATTTGTTCTAAAAAACTAAAATAATAAAAATGATCTTGGACCCACACATAAAACCTATATGATCATATTAATGAATATCACCTCAATAAAATTAATTTATGAAATAAAAATAAAAATGGAAAGCTGCAGCCCAGCTTTCCATTTATACAAGCCATTTATACAAATGTTGTGAGCTCCCATCAGCTGTATGGCAACTGTACTAGTTGCATACAAATGTAAGAAGCATGGGGGATTCTGCCCCCCATCTCCATGACAAAAGCTGCAGGTGGTCCTCTTGAGAAACCTTCCCTGGCTATTCAGGTAGAACAGCTCAAACCCTACCTTCACACTGAAAGGCCAAGTGACAGAGTTTAGGAATAGAGCATGTTGGAACTCTGGACACCATGGAGTCCACCCCCTCATTTTATATCCTAGCCAAGAAGGGAGTGGGAAAACCTCCTGGTGTCCAGGGATGGCTGGAGAGCTTCTCCCCCTTCCCCCTGCCTCCACTCCTCCACTAGATAATACTGCCTGCCTGACATGTGAGATTTGATAGGATAGAAGTATGTTGGCATCCTCAAAACTGGGACCTTTCCATTTTACATAAAACTAATCAACATGAGATCTTTCCCAAGCTGAAACTTGCCCATGATTACCAAATGATGTACGGTTGTTTGCAATATAGATAACGTTCCAATAGGGACCTCACTAAATATCCTCTAAAAACTCCTATTATACAAGACCTCTGGCTGAACTTCAACCCTCTGCTAAGGAGTGAAAAAGAGTGGTGCTGTATCTGCTAACCAACCCCCGCCCCCCACAGCTCTACTCCAAATGCTGAAATCATTAGGCAAATGATCCTATTTACCTTGTAAAATTTGGACAACATGAGGGATCAATCCATAGAAGAGTATAATTCATCAAAGATAATTGTTGAATGAATTTAATATTCATCTTTGGAGTTCCTATGAAAAGACAAGGTGACCATCTATTGTTAAATTCTGAGTATCTTTTGGCTTTCTTTATAACAGATGTTTTCTTCTGTTGGTCAGTAGTATCCTCTGGGTTATAAAATAAAGAAGCCTGAACAATTGATTGGCAAATTTCCCAAACTTAGGTCAGCCTCAAGTATATGAGAAATAGTGCTATGTTGAGGGCAAATACCAAAAAAAAAAAAAAATCAATTTGATTTTACAAAATCTATTTTAGTTTGGCTGGATGCTGCCTGAACTCCCTCTGCAGGGAATGGCAAGCAGTGTATAATTCCAGAATTCAATATGAAAAATGTGTTCGTGTGATAGTACGACACAATCTCTTTAGGTTTGCTGTGTAAGTTTTGTTAATCTAAAAGAGTTGCTCTCTGTTCGTCACTGGCATTTTCTCTTAGAGTTCAATGTAATATGAACAAACCCCAACTGTAAATTATTTTCGAAAATTCATCCTGACCAACGTTTGCCAACTATTACTAAGTGTATCACTTAATAATGGTGGATTTTGTCATCAAAGAAAACACGATAATTTCAAGAGAAACATCTAAAGTGCTTTATTCAAAGTAATATCCATTGCTAGCTACACATTGCCCCCATCTTTCAGGTAACTTTTGGATACCATCCCAATAGAACTTCTCTTGTTTTGAGGCAAATCATTCATAGACCCAATTTTTCACTTCTTTGTACGTTTTAAAGTGCTGCTCAGAAAGTGCATGTGCCATTGATGAGAACAAGTGTAATCTGAAGGAGCAAGGTCTGGTGAATAGAGCTGGTGGGTTAATACTTCCCAGGCAATATCTTTTAACATGTCTATAACTGATTTTGAAGTTTCTGAAGGTGTGTCATCATGAAGAAAATTACTTTGCTGGGTCTCCTGGCCATTCTGCCATTTTGCAATCAAAGAATGGTTCAAATTGATTATTTGTTGTTGGTAGCTATTAGTATTAATGGTTTCACCTGGCTTTAGAAACTCATAATACACCACACCCTCCTGATCCCACCAAAAGCAGAGCATTGTCTTCTTTCCAAAGCGATTTGGCCTTGCAGTCGATGTTGATGGTTGACCTGGACCAACCCATGATTTTGTGCATTTGGGATTCTCAAAATAAATCCACTTTTCATCATCAATCACAATTTGATGGAAAAAAGATTCTTTCATGCAGTTGAAGCAACATTTTACTGATGACTTTTCAGTTTTCCATTAGTGCTTCATTCAGCTGATGTGGCACCCATTTTCCTTCCTTTAAAATATTTCTTATTGCTTTTCAAAGATCAAAAATTGTTTGCTGAACAACGCTTAATCTTTCTGCAAGTTGTTTTTGAGTTTGACGCGCATCTTCATCTAATAATGCTTGTAATTGTTGGTCTTCAAACTTTTTCTGTTGACCTGGACATCCTTTGTTTTTCACATCGAAATCATTACTCTTAAAGCATTTAAACCAGCATTCACAAGTATCTTGAGATGGAGTATGTTCACCATAGGCTTCCCAAAGTTCAGCAGCACTTTTATTCAAAATAAAGCAATGAATTAAAACTTCTTGCAAATACTCCTTTTTGGGGGGCACAAAATTCGACATTTTTAAGTGTAAAAATATCTATGATGTTAACCCCTTCAGAAAATTTGACATATAAAGTTTTAAAACTTGTTGCCAATACAACGAAATAACATACATATCAAATCGCATATATATCAACATACTAGTAAGTGTGATTACAAAAGTATTAAAACTTTCTAAAAATCAGACATGCCAGAACTGATATATCTCACTGAAGCCATTTGATCATCTAACTACTTTCCTTAGAACATAATTGGAACTAATTCTTTGGCTACTTAGAATTGCATTATATTGGGCAAGTATTTTAAATACTTGGAACTACAATTTCCTCATCAATTAAATGGGGATTTTTCCCATAGATATCTACTAGTGGGATGCAAATGCAGTATAATTACAAAAATATTTTTGAGGATTAATGGAGATAACATGCTACATTTCAAACAGCAATTGGTGTATAGTAGGCCTTTAATACATGGAAGCTGTCATGTTTTATTTGTATGTTGCTCCTTCTACAAGACATAAATTTCACTTTCTTCTGAAATAATGTCCTGAGAAGCAAAAAAAAAAAAAAAAATGAAAGCAAGAAGATCATCATTCTGCTCACCCATCATTACTGCCCCTTCTACCATTTTTCACACTACAAGCAGTTTATTAGGGTTGAGGTATGGGGGAACTGCCTAGTGTCTCTGTTTAAGGACCTCTTCAATGTATTAAACATTTAGAATTCTTGACCAACTGGCTTCTGCCTACTTCTCAGCCTAACTTCCATGCTGAAAATCTCATCACTGGTGCACAATTATTTTGAGGTTTGAAGACAATTCCCTCCGCTTGCAAAATCTGTCTCTGATTCTCCCTTCAGCAATGCTATAGGATATATCTCCTCTTTATTCCACTTCTGCAATACACAGTTATTCTCTCCCTCTGCTTTTCACCTTATGTATTTTTGATGCATTCACATTACTTTCTTGCACATTCCCCCGCTTCGATAGAATGCACAGTAGAATCCCAGAGCCAGTCCCTGGGAGATATTATTGTGTAGAGGTTAACAGCACACTCCAGAGTAGAATAAACTTGGACTCGATGCCCTTTACCAGCTTGGGTGGGTAACTTAACCACTCTAAACCTCAGTTTGCTCATCTGAAAAACAAGAACCTTATTATTACCTGCTATGTATGGTTATTGTGAGAATTAAACAAAATGATGGGTATTCAGCATTTCACATTGTTTCATAACATCTAATAACTGTTAACTTCTTTGATTTATTTACTTGTTTGTTTATTTTTGTGTTATTTATTCCTTGAGGCTTTACAATAGCCAGGGCCTTTAACATAGGAGGTGTTTAGTTAAGAAGAGGAAAAAGAACAAAGTAAAGATAAAAATTATGAACAACAAATACATATCTATCAACAAGTGAATCTAAAAATGAAGTGAATTAAAAATCTGATGAAAAGAATAACTGGTGAATATAATAGAATCAGGGGCATAGAAAGGGAATGGACTGACAATTCTCAGGGGGAAAGGGGTATGTGGGGTGTGGAAAGAGACTGGTCAAAAAATCATACTTCTATGGATGAGGACAGTGGGGGCAGGAAAGGGCAGAGGTGGGGTGGGAACCAAGTGGAGGGGAGCTATGGGGGGGAAATAGGAACAATTGTAATAATCTGAACAATAAAGATTTTAAAAAATAGAAATAAACATTAAAATGGAAAATAAATTATGTGATGGGCATTATACTTATTTTTTGAAAGTGGTTGAGATGTGCTTTTTGACATGATATCTGACTAATTTTTTAACTGTTCCATGTTTGCTTAAGAAAAATGGTTATTATCTAATGGTTTCATTCAGGCTTTTACATTTGTCCGTTAGCTAAATATTGTTAATCAAATTATCCAAATTTATTTATTGATTTTTTTCTGGGTGATTTACCAATAATTGAAAGAAATGTTGGGCTCACCCTGTAATTTTAATACATTTTATCTTTGATTCCCTTTTAAAATTTTTCCATTTTTTTGAGAAATATTGACAAACATTGCTGTATAAGCTTAAGGGATACAGCATGATGGTGTGATTTACATAAATTGTGAAATGATTGCCACAAATAGGTTCCGCTAGCACCCATTTTCTCATATAGATACAATAAAAAGAAAATAAGGAAAGGAAAACTCTAGCAATTAGAACTCTTAGAATTTACTCTCTTAACTATCCTACATATCATACAACAGTATTAGCTATAGTCATCATGTTGTACACTGCATCCCTAGTACTTGTAACAGGAAGTTTATACCTTTTGACCACCTTTCTCCAATCTCCCATCCCCCACTCCCTGCTTCTGGTAACCACAAGTCTGATCTATTTTTCTATGAGTTCAATTTTTTCTTTGTTTAGATTTCACATCTAAGTGAGATCATATAGTACTTGTCTTTCTCTATCTTATTTCACTTAGCATAATACCTTCAAGTTTCATCCATGTTATTGCACATGGTAGGATTTTCTCATTTCATTGTGACTGAATAATGTACTAGTATATATCACAATTTCTTTATCCATTCACCCATTGATGGATACTTAAGTTATTTCTATGTCTTGGCTATGGTAAAGAATGCTGTTAAGAACATGGGAGGGCAGATATCTTTTAGAATTAGGGTTCTCATTTCTCAGACATGGAAATGCTGAATCATATGGTAGGTTTAATTCTAATTCTTTGAGGAACTTCTATACTGTTTTCCATAGTAGCTGTACCAATTTTAAATCCCACCAACAGTACACAATGGTTCCGTTTTCTCTACATCCAGTGCCAGCATTTTGTTTGTTAACCCTTGCCTTTTTAATGCTTGCCATTTTAACAGGCTGAAGTGATAGCTCACTGAGGTTTTAATTTGAATTTCCCTAATGACTAGTGATGGTCAGCATCTTTTCATGTACCTTTTGCCTTTCATATATCTTCTTTGGATACATGTCTGTTTTGGGACCTTTGCACATTTCAAAAATGTATTATTTGTTTGTTTGTTTGTTTGCTATTGAATTGTATAAGTTCTTTATGTACATTTTAGATATTAACCCTTTATCAGATATATGATTTGCAAAACTTTCTTCTGGTTCCACAGGTTGTCTTTCCCATTAATGATGGTTTCCTTTACTGTGCAGTTTGAAATAGTCACACTTTTTTAAAAAATATATTTTTTATCTATTTCAGATGAAGAGAAATGGAGAGAAAGATAAAAACATTAATGATGAGAGAGAATTATTGGTTGGCTGCCTCCTGCATGCCCCCTACTGGAGATTGAACCTGCAACTAACC
>PVJN01062874.1:0-10913 GCA_004026805.1 Lasiurus borealis
CTGTGCCCTAGACACAGGGTATAAATTCATCAAGAACAGGACAAGGCCCCTGTACTCAAGCAGCTAATAGACTGGGCAAAAGTACCAGGACATAAAATTACAAATGAGAGAGGAATGAGGGCTAGATTTAGAGTTTCACAGACCTGGGCTCAAGTTCTGACTCAAGAGTTCTTGGTGTTTCCTGGTTTTAACACTGACATCACACCTGCCTCTTTTATCTGCCTAGGTCTGGAGGCCAAGGAAGCCTCATGGGTCCAGAGAGCCCCTCACAGGCTGCAGAGCAAGTATGAGTTGTCAGCAGCTCAAGGCCCCAGGGGACCAGATGGTTGGAATGGGGTTGCCGAGAGGAAAGGAACTCCGGCGAAGGGGATGGGGGAGGGAGCGTGGGAACGACAGAATGACCTTAAAAACACTATGCTAAGTGAAAGAAGCCAGAGGCAAAAGGACACGTATTATAGGCAAACCTATCAAGACAGAAAGTAGACCACCTGGGGCTGGGGGATGTTAGCTAGAAGATACAACACTTCTTTTTGGAATGATGAAAGTATAAAATTGACTGGTGTTGGTTACACAACTCTGTACATATATTAAAAACCATTGAATGGTATGCTTTAAATGGGTGAATTGTGTTATGTAAATCATAGCTCAAGAAGGTGTTACCCAAATAAGTGATTTGAAAATGCTTGGAATAAAAGATACATAAATTGACAGTCTTAAAATAATAAAAGCAGAACTAAAAGAGTCTGGAGAGGCAAAGGAAAATAAACCTGCCAACCACCTCAATAAATATAAACATTGTGACGGAACAGTAAATTCAGCTCCAATCTTTCAGAAAACAGAGCAGTAAAAAAATACAGTAAGTTACAAAAATCTCAGACACCTTCCACACTCAGGGCTGCAAAGCAGACCTGGGAAACGTCCCTTCTCCCCCACTCCCCCATTTGTCTCCCAAACTTCCAGGCAAAGAAAAAAGTCCTACACACCCCCTTTAGAAAGCAATTCTTTTTTTTTATTTTAATGTTTCTACTGATTTTTAGAGAGGGAGAGGGATACAGAGATAGAAACATCTATGAGAAACATCGTCCATCGGCTGCCTCCTGCGCGCCCTCTACTGGTGGGGATCGAACCCGCACTCCAGGAACGTGCCCTGATCCGGAATATGGATGGGGACCTCTTGGTTCCTGGGTCGATGCTCAAATGCTGAGCTACACCAGCCGGGCTAGAAAGCAAATTCTTAATTCAAGTAACAAATACATTCTCCTTGTAAAAAAAAAAAAAAGAAAGAAAAAGAAAACACAGCCTGGCTGGTGAGAGCGCTGGTCCGTGAACTAGGAGGTCACCGGTTGATTCCAGTCCGGGCACCTGCCTGGCTTTCCCGGATCCATCCCAGGAGGGGGCGTGCAGGAGGCAGCCGCTCAGCGATGTTTCTCTCTCGTCGAACTTTCTATCTCTACCCTTCTCCCTTCCTCTCTCTCTCTCTCTCTCTATATATATATATATGTGTGTGTGTGTGTGTGTGTGTGTGTGTATATATATAATTTTTCTTCCTAAAAGAAAATACAGATGAAACTACCCCACTTGCCCTCAAAACAAACAAACAAACAAACCCTCCTACTTATCTTTCAAAGCTCGGCTCCAGGAAGCTTTCCCAGGCCCCAAATTCATCAGCCACTCCCTCCCGGGTCCCGGTCCAGGACTGCTTATTCGTTTATATCTTTTTCAGGCTCTTTCTTATTCCCTCCCAATCGCCTCCCTGCCCGTCCCCCAAAGAAGCGCGCACACACCCTAACAGCCCCGCAGAAGTGGCCGGATGGATGAGTGGGGGCGCGGGAGGAGAGAGACAAACGCTCCTCGGGACGCAGTGGCGGAGAGGGAGCCTGAGCCCGCGGAGGGCGCCCCGGGACCGGGGCCGAGGACCTGCGCCCCCCCCCCGCCCCCCGCCCCCCGCCCCCGTCACGTGACCCGAAGGCGCTCCCTCCCCTGGAACCCTCGAACCCCCCCCCCCCGGGCTGATCAAAGACGCTGCGCACACTGCGCGGGACTGTGAAAGTTTGTGGAGAGAGCGCGAGAGGGAAGAAGAGTGGTTTTATATGGAAAACCATTTGAATTATAATTACGTAGAGTCTAGACCATAAAGTTGTTAGTACCAAGCCAGGTCGGACACTGGGATGGTCGCCCGGGTCCCCCAGCTCCCCCAGAGCAGAGCCCCGGGCTGGCGGGTGTTGGGGGGCCTCGGCGCGCGTACCTACGAGCTGGACGGCGCGGGGCAGCTTCAGGCCGCCGTCCGCCTCGGCGCGCCCCAGCAGCGCGGCGCCCTCCTTCCCCGGCTCCCGGCAGCGGCAGCGGCACGTGGGCGAGTCCGGGGACCCCGCGCCGCCCTCCGAGGGGCCGGCCTGGCCCTCCGCGGGGAGGCCGTGCTCCGCCCGGGCGGCGGCGAGCGGCGAGCCGCGGCTCCACGTGCTGCCGAAGGACGCGGTGCGCGGCAGGAGCGGGCAGGCCGGGGCGGCGCGGCGGGCGAAGGCGGGCGACTCGGGCACCGGGACGGTGATGAAGCGCCGCGAGGGCGAGGGCGAGGGCGCGCCGCCGCCGCCCGCCGCGCCCACGGGCTTCACGCGCACGTCCACCTGCAGCTCCACGGGCGCCCAGCCGCCCGGCACCGGCTCCTCCGGCGCCGCCCTGGGCACCAGCTCGGTTCCCGCCGCCTCGCCGTCCCGGAGCGGCTCGGCCGCCGCAGGCCCCGGCGGCGGCGACGGCGGCGGCGGCGGGTCGGGGCCGGCGGACACCTGGCGGCGGAAGGCCCCGTAGCCGAGGCTGGCGGGCGGCATCCGCAGGCGCGCAGGGCGAGGCGAGGGCAGCTTCTTCCCGCCCGCGGGGTCCGGGCCCGCGCCGGTCGCCTCCCGCACGGCCGCGGCGGGGCTGCTCGCGGGACTTTCTGGTCGTCGCTCCTCCGCGGGGGCCTGCGGCGGCGCCAGCCCCGGCACCTGGCTTTCCAAGGGCTCCATCGGCAATTCGGCGTGGTCTCCTCTGGGCGCCGCCTGGGCTGCCTCCATCCCGAGAGGCTCACGGTGCAGCGAGCTCACCTGGGCCCAGGTAGCGAGTCTGTCTCGCCTCGCGGGAGGGGATTGGTCCAGCTGAGGGGCTGAAGCTGTCGGACCACGCCCCTCCCCGTGGTGCCGCCCTCCCACCAAGCTCCCGCCCGGGATTGGCTGTAGTTGGGGTTGGCCGCGCCCTCCCAGGCCACCCACCTGCCCTTTTGCACTGGGCACCCGGGAATGAGAGGGGCGGGAGGGCCTGGATGTGAGGTTTTCCCGGGAAAGGTCTGGGAGCAGACTTGAAGGGAGAACCCAGAGCCCCGCCTGGCTCTTCCCTCTTCTTTGTCCTGAGTCCCACCCACTTCCTCTCCCACCCCAGCCCTCAGCCTGGGGCGGATTTGGAAAGTTACAACTTGGGCGCGGTAGGGGTTGGTCTAATCTTGGAGAGTTCATCAGAACTCAGCAAAACCAGGGGCTCCAAAAGAAATGGGGCGAAAGAACAATAACAAAAAAAAGAAAAAGAAAGAAAGAAAGCAATGGGATGGCCTGCGGAAAAGTAGCCTAGTGGGCTGTACCGACAATGTAGTAAGAGAAGGAGCGCCACACCTGAGAGGACCCCCGACCCCTTCCCGCACAAATCCCAGGGACAGCTACTATGGAGGCCTGACTCCTACTAGCCTAGATTGAGGAATGGAAATGTGTCTTCTCATGCCGACAGGTGCTGGTGCTCCGCCAGCCTGGTGTGCTGGAATACATGTTTCCCAACCCTGCCAGTGAGCTGAACGCCATTGAAAAAATAATAACAAATTCCTGGCTGGGCTCCACCCTGTCCTACTGAATCTCACAAGGAGATGAGGTCAGTGGTATTTTTATCAAGAGCCCCAGGGTAGGATTGGCAGATAATATGCAAGCCAATTGTTAAATCTGTATTTCAGATAAACCAGAGGGTGTTTTTTTTTTTGGTGTGTGTGTGTGTGTGTTTATAAGTATGTCCTAAGTGTTGTGTGGGATATACTTACATTTTAAAATTGTTACCTAGAATTAACCTGCCTCCTATATCCTTATTCGCTAACTCTGGCAACCCTTCCCCAGGAACCTCTGGAGAGGCATGAATCAGATTCCCCCCTTGGAGCCCGCAGGAAGAACCAATCCTGCTGACACCTTGATTTTGGACTTCCAGCCTCCAGAACTGTGAAAAAGTACATTTCTATCGTTTAAGTCATTCGTTTGTGATGGGAGTTCTAGGAAACCAATACAAGTCACCTGTCCAGATGGCTGCCTGCCCTGGGGACTTCCCTCCAGACCATGTGGTCTCTGCACCCCACCATTCACCATCACTGGTTCAGCTGTGCCATGCAGATCACCCGCATGAGAATTTGGCACTTGCTCTGAGTGAGATACCCAAAGGTGGAAGTTGTCACAAGTCTCAATAGGACAGCTCACTGTAGAGGAGCCCCACAGACTGTCCTCAGGTCCCTGGAGTCTCTCTAGTTTCAGCCCTTCCTAAAGTTTGCTTGTTTAGTCCTTTTCGGGGTGACTGGGTTGGGTGTCCTCTGGTGCATCAAGAAGTTGTGGGTTCCATTCTTGGTCAGAGTACATGCCTAAGTTAGAGGGCTGCAGGAGGCAGCCTATCACATCAATGTTTTTCTCTCTCTTTCTCCTTCTCCCCTGGTCTAAAAAAAAAGAGCCGAAGCCGGTGTCGCTCAGTGGATAGAGCATTGGCCTGTGGACTGAAGGGTCCCAGGTTCGATTCCGGTCAAGGGCATGTACCTTGGTGGCGGGCACATCCCCAGTAGGGGGCGTGCAGAAGGTGGCTTGATCGATGTCTCTCTCTCATCGATGTTTCTAACTCTCCCTTCCTCTCTGTAAAAAGTCAATAAATTATATATATAAAGATTCCTTGTTCAACTCTGGATTTCTAGGACCCTACCCCCTTTACTTTATTTATTTGTTTTTGGTTAGTACTCACTGGAGAATATTTTTTCCATTGATTTTTAGAGAGTCGAAGGAAAGGAGGGACAAATTGAGAGAGAGAGAGAGAGAGAGAGAGAGAGAGAGAGAGAGAGAGAGAGAGACTGATTGGTTGACTCCCACATGATGCAGGGAATCAAACCTGCAGCCCAGATATGAGCAATTGACCGGGAATCAAGCCTTCAACCCTCCATGTGTGGGCTGGTGCTCTAACCATTGAGAACACTGGCCAGGGCTTCTTTATTTATTGAGATGAGAGAGTCAGAGATACTGATTTCTTCTTTCACTTATTTATGCATTCATTGGTTTATTCTTATATCGGTGCTGATGGGAGATCTAGCCTGCATACTTGGCATATGGGAATGGTGCTCTAACCACCTGAGCTACCCAGGCAGGGCTTTTCTGCTTTAAATTAGCCTAACATTTACCACTCTGATTGCCAGTGGAAAAAAACCCAAGTCCAACCACCACTGCCGTGGGCCCCCTGGGGTTCTCTCAGGATGAGCACGGGGCTTTGGAGCAGCCTCCATCGTGTCTCCATCACAACTTCCCAGGCCATTCTTAGCTTCCGTGGTGTGAACCCTCGAGCAGGTGAACCGCCCAAATGTGTCAAGGGAGTTCAGACCCTGGCTAGCCAAAAAGAGCAAGTGCTGCAGTTCTTTCTTCCGTCCTTCTCCCTCACTTTAAAACCCCTTTTCCCACCACAACAGCCAACTTGCCTTTGATTCAAAATTTAAACATTACAGCCGAAACCGGTTTGGCTCAGTGGATAGAGTGTTGTCTGCCTGCGGACTGAAAGGTCCCAGGTTCGATTCTGGTCAAGGGCATGTGTCTTGGTTGCGGGCACATCCCCAGTAGGAGGTGTGCAGGAGGCGGCTGATCGATGTCTCTCTCTCTCATTGATGTTTCTAACTCTCTATCCTTCTCCTTCCTCTCTGTGAAAAATCAATAAAATATATTTAAATATATATATGTATTTAAAAAAAAATTACAGAGACGCACACGGTAGAAAGTGAAGGTCCCCTGTATTCCACGCCTCAGAGCTCTCCTTCACTAATGCTTTGGTGTGCGCTCTCCCGGCTCTTTTTCTGTGCCTACCCCGAACTATATTGTTATCATATGTGCAGGTTTTTATTTCCAAAACTTCCCTCACGATGCCATGAAACCTAGACCTGGTTTATGTAAGCTGTCTCCCTCGGGTGCACATTCGAGCTGCTTCCATTGGTGACATAATTGCTGCAATGCTGCAAATTCCACAGTTATAATTCAGTGACCATCCTTGCACATTAAAAAAAAAAAAATCACATCTCTGATGCTATCTTCAGAATAGATTAATTAAAATGGAACTGCTCAGCCAAAGGGCACCCTGACAGACAATGCCACAATCACTCACAAGAGAGCGGGCTGCTCCCCACAGCCTCACCAGCACTTGAAATTATCCATCTCTTAATCTTTACCAATCTGCTGGGTGAAAATATGAAATTTTCAACGTGACATTTTTAAATTATCAATGAGGTTGGAGTTCTTTCCATTTGTGAGCTGTATAATGAGAAGGGTCTTTGCCAGGCTCAGGGCTGTGTGCAGGGCCTCTGGGCCTCCTCCAGGCCACCAGCTGGTTCCAGGAAGTGGTTCAGTAGGAACCAGGGTTCACTGGTTCAGGGAGGTGATGGTATCTGGCGTCTAAACAGACCAAAGTGTTCTAAGAGCATAAACTAAACCATGGCTGGTTGCTCCAAAGAGAAAGCAAACATGTCTACCCCTGGCATTTGGAACCTTCCAGGGCCCTGGACACAGATAACGAGGAGGAGGGGGGTTTCTGCATGGCCAGCTCCCTGGCATGGTCAGTCCATCCTCACATTCCACCTGCTCAGAGACTCAGGGGCACCCAAGCCAGGATGGCACTCTCACCCCCCAGCTCCCCGCCGCTCACCTGGACTTCATAGCACTCGGCACTGTGTTCAGCCACCTGTGCACATATGTGTCTTGTTATTTCATGTTTGTCTCTGGTCTCTAGGAATCATTCCTGTAGCTCCAAAACAGAATGGTATCTGGCATGCCCACCCCTGGTTCTTGGCTGGTCACTCCCGTGGCTCAGTGAATATTTGTGAAATAAAAACTGCTGAACAGGGCACTGTGGAGGTGCTTGACATACCTTCTTTATTATTTCTCTCCTTCAATTTTTAGTTGACGGATATGAAGTATCAAGAAAAATGAAAAGAGCCCTAGCCAGTTTGGCTCAATGGATAGAGCATTGGCCCTCGGACTGAAGGGTCCTGGGGTGGATTCCAGTCAAGGGCATTACCTCAATTGCAGGCTTGATCCCTGTCCCTGGTCTAGGTGCATAAGGGAGGCAACCACTTGATGTGTCTCTCTCATGTCAGTGTTTCTCTCTGTCTCTCCCCTTCCCTTCCACTCTCTCTAAAAATCAATGGAAGAAAGAAAAATTAAAAGAATAAAAACACTTGAATACCCTCCACCTAGACTCAGCAGTTAGCATTTCACCATATTTGCTTTGTCTTTATCTTCATGCGAACATACTTTTGTGGTTATTTCCATGAAACATTTGCATGGACTGCAGACCTGGAGAAATATCACTCTTAAATGCTCAGCATGTATGTTCTATGGATACACATATCTACCTAAGTGCAGAGTCATTCTCACACCAAGGAGTGAGCAATTAGTCATATTTAAGTCTCCCCAATTTTTTCAAACCAGAACCTAATCAAGTCTCATACATTGCATTTAGCTGTTATGTCTGTTTCTTCTTCCTAATAACTGTGAGGAAGGCATGAAAATGCCTACTTTACAGTGTGGAAAGTGAGAGTCAGGGAGGTGGTGTATAACCTGCCAGATCATGTGACTCTAAGATGGGAAAGTCAAGATGCCTTCCTGTGTCTCTGACTCCCAAACATGTCTCTTCTTCCTCTTTCCTGCATCTCACTCCCCTACATCTTGGTTCCCTAGAGATTTCATTTCCAGATTCTGGCTTGTCTGGTCCATGCAAGTCATGGGCTGGGGCCAAGGTGGAGGTGCCAACCCAGTTACCTCGCCAACTAGGCTTCACTTTCAAGTCCCTCCAGCCACACCCCCGCTGCAACAGGGATTGAGAAAACATTCCACCTGGATGTGTGCATGCTCACCCAAGGAGACTTAAGGAAAATTCCTACCAGGACAGAAAAACATCTCCCTGAGTCATCAGCTGCTTGCTCTCTGCAAGTCAAAACACAGACTTTCCCTTGCTGGGAGCTCCACCCCTAGAATTCATTCTTGTAAACTGCAGTGTGCTAGGATTGTGAGTATAACTAACATGTATGAGCAGGCAACCTGACCCACGCAGTAACCCATGGGCTATCCTCAATTTCCTGTGTCTGATTATTTTAGGAGACTCGGCTTTTAAAAATGAAATACTCAACTCTCCTCTGGGTCTAGGAACACTTCAATTTTAAGGACAAAAAGTCCAACTGTCCTCTCAAGGGGAAAAAGGAGAAAAATAATTCATATATATGTATATATATAATTGATTTTTTACAGAGAAGGGGAGAGGGATAGAGAGTTAGAAACATTGATGAGAGAGAAACATGGACCAGCTGCCTCCTGCACGCCCCCTACTGAGGATGTGCCAACAACCAAGGTACATGTCCTTGACCTGAATGGACATTCACACAGGCTGAGGCTCTATCCACTGAGCCAAACCGGTTTCAGCAACTTTTTTTTTTTTTTGTAATGAGTTTATAGGAAAAAAAGATGGTTACCTATTTTTTTTTTTTACTTGTTTCTATATTTGTTTTTTTTTTTTCTTTTTCAAGTACAGTTGACATTTAATATTATTTTATATTAGTTTCAGGAGTACAACTTGATAATACACCTAAATATAATTTACAAAGTGATCCCCCTGGTAAGTCTAGTGCCCAGCTGGCACCAAAGTTATTATAGTACTAGAGGCCTGATGCATGGATTTGTGCCCTGGTGGGGTCCCTCAGCCTCGCCTGTCGTGATGGGGCCAAAACCTGCTCTCCAACATCCCCCAAGAGATGTTGCAGGAAAGCACAGGCCAGGCTGAGGGACCCTGCCAGTGCACAATTGGGACGGGGAGGGACCACAGAAGGGCTCCAGGGCGTGGCCAGCCTGTCTCAACCAGTCCCGATTGGCCAGATCCCAACAGCAAGCTAACCTAGTGACTGGTTGAAAAGTTGAACTAACAGTTGGACACTTAGCATATTAGGCTTTTGTTATATAGGATTATTGATTATATTCCCTATGCTGTACTATTTTTAAAATATATATTTTTATTCATTTCAGAGACTTTGCTGAATACTGTTTTTAACTATCAATTTGTACTTAATCCCTTTATGTTTTTCACCAAGTCCCTTACCCCCCCCTGAAAACCCTTAATTTGTTCTCTATATATATGATTCTGTTTCTATTTTGTTTATTTTGCTTTTTAGATTCTACATATAAGTGAAATCATATAGTATTTGTCTTTATGTGATTTATTTTACTTAACATAATACCATTTAAGTCTATCCATGTTGTCACAAGTGGTAAGATTTTATTCTTTTTATTGCTGAGTAATATTCCATTGTATATATGAACCACATCTTCTTTATCCAATTGTCTATTGATGGCTTGTCTGATCAATTGATTGCTTCCATATCTTGGCTATTGTAAATAACACTGTAATAAACATAGAGGTGCATATATACTTTTGAATTAGTGTTCTGGATTTCTTCAGATATATAGCCAGAAGTGGAATTGCTGAGTCTGAATGGAATTTAATTTTTAATTTTTTGAGGAACCTACATTCTATTTTCCATAGTGGTTGCAACCCCACCAACAGTGCATGAGGGTTCCCATTACTCTACATCCTCTCCAACACTTGCTGTTTGTTGATTTATTGATGATAGTTATTCTTACAGGTGTAAGGTGGTATCTCATTGCAGTTTTAATTCACATTTCTCTGATGATTAGTGATGTCGAACATCTTTTCATTTTTTAATTGAATTGTTGTGGGGTTTCTGGTATTGAGTTGTATGCGTTCTTTAAAAGTTTTGGATATTAACCCTTCATTATTAGTGAATATCTTCTCCCATTACATAGGCTGTCTTTTCATTGTGTTGATGATTTCCTTTGCTGTGCAAAAACATTTTAGTTTGATGTAATACCATTTTTTTTTCCTTTTGGTTCCTTAGCCTGAGGATATATATCAGAAAAATTTTTATTAAAAGAAATGTCTGGCTGGTGTGGCTCAGTGGATAGAGCATCAGACTGCGAACTGAGAGATCCCAGGTTCAATTCCGGTCAAGGGCACATCCCAGGGTTGTGGACTCGATCCCCAGTGGGGGGTGTGCAGGAGGCAGCCAATTCAAGATTCTCTCTCATCATTGATGTTTCCATCTCCCTCTCCCTTGCTCTCTGAAATAAATTAAGAAATATTAAAAAAGAAAAAGAAAAAAGAAATGTCAGGGTTTACTGTCTTTGTTTTCTTCTAGGAGTTTAATGGTTTCAGGTCTTACATTTAAGTCTTTAATACATTTACGTTTATTATATATGATGTAAGAAGGTGGTCTAGTTTAATTATTTTTGCATGTATCCAGTTTTCCCAATGCCATTTATTGAATAGACTATCTTTACCGGATTGAATAGTCTTGCTTCCTTTGTCATAGCTTAATTGACCATGTAAATTTATGTTTATTTCTGGACTTTCTCTTCTTTTCCATTGATCTATATGTCAGTTTTTATGCCAGTAACATGCTGTTTTAACTGCTACTGCCTTGTATTATAGTGATATCATGTATTGTGATCTCTCCATCTTTGTTCTTCTTTCTCAATATTGCTGTGGCTACTTGGGGTCTTTTGTGGTTCCATATTAATTTTAGAATTATTTGTTATAGTTCTATGATAAATGACATT
>PVJN01062875.1:0-10909 GCA_004026805.1 Lasiurus borealis
TGTCCTAGAGATATAGTTACTCACTAGTTTTCTCTCTTGTTCTTTTGATAGAGTTAAATTAGAAGAGAGAGAAGTCGCTGAGAATCCTGTAATAGTCAGTAATGGTGATAGTACTCATTTCTTACCTAGAAAAGCAAAGAAGCGGTCATTTAAGTTGGAGGAGGATGAAGAAACTGATTGTAGAAATTCGAAGAAGCATTGGAAGAGGCGAGAGAACAACAACGAGAACACTTTGGATTCAGAACCAAAAGCTGTCACAGATCAGAATGGGAGGGGAAAAAACAAAAGGAAACACAAAGCCACACGTGATGTAGTAGATGAGGAGGACAAAGAGACCAAGAGAAAATCACCAAAGAAGAAGGAGAAACGTGTATATAGAAAACAGACGAAGAATCCCAAGACTTCTAAAGCACAGACAGTGAAAGAGTGGACTGCCCAGAAGTGTAGTCCTCCAAAAGGTTCTCCTGCTCGAAACAGCCTTGTTAAAGCCAAGAGGAAAGGTGGCATCGACCTGCAAACAAAAGATAGTCCCAGTTTCTCCTCAGAGTCTGAGTCTTGCCATGATTCAGCCAGTGAATGTTTGAGCAATGTCATCTTGGAGGTCAGAAAGTCCTCAGAGAAAGTATCAACTGCATTATCAAAGGAAGGGCCCTCTATAAAAAACACAACAGCAAACAAAATAGCTACAACAATTGCCTTTAACACTGCCCCAATCGAGGACAAGACAGCCAGAACCTCAGACTCTAGTTTAGACTCAAGTTCAGATTCAGATGACCAAAGTGAGGCGTCAAAGAGTTCCCTGGAGAAGACTGCGGGGCTCTTAAAGCCAGGAGGCCTGTTTGCAGGCAGAGGTCGTCCAGGTCTGGGGCCTTCAGCACAGACTCTAAATGCTACTGGATGGAAGAGCTCTGACTCAAATGGTGGCAGACAGACGCCTCCTGGTCTTCCCAACGTGACTTTTCCTAGCAGTTTGGGAAGAGGTTGGGGTAGAGGAGAGGACCTTCTTTCTTGGAAGGGAGTTAGGGGTCGGGGCATGCGGGGGAGAGGTCGAGGACGAGGACTTGCTGTTCCCCTTGTTTTAAATAAAGACTCTGAATATGAGAAGCAGCAGCATTTAAATGAAACAGTAACAAACTCATCTACTATTATCCAGGCAAGTAGTCTTTATTGTGAATTTACCACTTCCCCTTTCCCCACAGAGCGTGTCTGGAGTTGATGTCATGGGTTCACGTTTTCTCACCAGTAACAAAGTCATATAACTAATAAGTACTGTTTTTCAGAATCCAGTACAGACACACAAGGACTACAGTCTGTTACCACTGTTAGCAGCTGCCCCCCAAGTTGGAGAAAAGATTGCATTTAAGGTATGTTTTAAAACAACAATTACAATAAGAAGATTATTTTCCCTCCAAGAAAATTACTCATTAGAGTATATATATAAATAAACACACACATTTATATACATACACATATGTATGTATAAATATGTATATACACATACACATACACCCTTCCTGCCCAGATCATATCTTTTATGTTTTCATGCCTAGTGTGTAATAGGTGCCAGTAATTGTTTTCTAAATGAATAAAAATGGCTTAATCTAGTGTCTAGAATATAGGAAGTGCTCAATAAAAGAAAGCCATACATATCACCCCTCTCCCCAAACCACTGGAACCTCTGTTTTGCTACTGATTCGTGGTCAGGCTCTATGTGTTTTCTCAGAGATAGAGACCATGGGACTTATGTATTATGGTCTTTTTCTTTTCTTTTTTTAAGCTTTTGGAATTAACACCTGATTATTCTCCTGATGTCTCTGACTACAAGGTAAGACTTTTTATTTAAAAACTAGAGGCCAAGTGCATGAATTGGTGCAACAGTGGGGTCCCTCAGCCTAGCCTGTGGGATTGGGCCAAAACTGGCTCTCAGACATTCTCCGAAGAGTCCCAGATTGCGAGAGGGAACAGGCCAGGCCAAGGGACCCCACCAGTGCACGATCGGGGCCAGGGAGGGATGCAGGAGGTTAGCCAGTGGGGGAGGGTGGTGGAGGAGAAGAGGAGGGGACTGCAAGAGGGCTCTAGGCATGTCTGACCCATCTCACTCAGTCCCGATTGGCCAGACCCCAGCAGCAAGCTAACCTACCAGTCAGAGTGTCTGCCCCTGGTAGTCAGTGCACATCATAGCGACTGGTTGGCTGGTTGACTGCTCCCTGGTGGTAAGTGCACATCATAGCAAGTGGTTGAGCAGCCATAGCATATCATTAGTATATTACACTTTGAATGGTTGAACAGATGACCAGACATTGAACTTATTAGGCTTTTATTATATAGGATAATTGTCAATATATTAAAGAAGCCAAAGGCATATTTAATACTAGAGGCCCTATGCACAAAATTTATACACAGAAGGGAGGTCCCTCAACCAGGCCTGCACCCTCTCACAATCCGGGACCCCTTGGAGGATATCCTTCTGCCAGTTTAGGCCCGATCCCTGCAATCTGGGATTGCTCACCTGCCTGCCTGCCTGCCTGCCTGATTACCCCAACCACTCTGCCTGCCTGCCTGATCGCCACTAACCTCTCTGTCTGCCTGCCTGATCACCTCTAACCACTTGCCTGCCTACTTGATCACCCCTAACTGCTCACCTGCCTGCCTGATTGCCCCTAACTGCTCGCCTGCCTACCTGATCGCCCTTAACTGCCTCTGCCTGCCTGCCTGATTGCCCCTAACTGTCTGTGCCTCGGCCTCTGCTGTAGCAGCTTCGTCTGAAAAGATGTCCGGAATGACATCCAGAAAGTCGGTCAGCTGTCTGGTCTAATTAGTATATTATGCTTTTATTATTATAGATTGCCAATATGAATAATGCAGATTATTTGGGGTAAACAATGCTGTAAAGTAAAAAATAAAAACATTACTGAACTGTATACTTTTTAATAACATCACTGTGAAGTCTCCTAGTGTTGTTTTCCTTACACTTGGGAAGAATATAGAATGAGAATAATGAATTTAATTTTTGTATTTATTTTTTAAAAATTAACTTAGACACACAGACTTATTTGTATACTCTTCTCCCATATCCTAAACATTGAAAGAAAATAATAAATAGCTCTCAGCCAGAAAATTGGATTGTTTTCATCATAGGAATATACTTTACATATTTGTGAATTACTGGAAGGAAATGTAAAGAGACTTGTCTTGGGCAAATCAAAATGTTTTGTTACCCTACATAAGTAACTAATTTAATTATGTAATATATGAGGAAATGGGAATAAATACAGAATCAATACATTTCATAGCCAAAACCGGTTTGGCATAGTGGATAGAGCATCGGCCTTTGGACTGAAAGGTCCCAGGTTCGATTCTGGTCAGTGGTGTGTACCTTGGTTGTGGGCACATCCCCAGTGTGGGGCGTGCAGGAGGCAGCTGATCGATGTCTCTCTCTCTCATCGATGTTTCTAACTCTCTCTCCTTCTCCCTTCCTCTCTGTAAAAATTAATAAAATATATATTAAAAAAAATACATTTCATAACTCTACAAACTGTGATTTTAGAGGGTGTTAAAATTCACATTAAGTGGATGTTAGTCATCATAGTTATTACTGTAGAAAGCTATTTACTTAACTTTTTTCCTAGTAGTTTTAGAACTTTTTTGAAATTGCTTTCAAAACCATTTTGAGAGAGAAAATTAGTCCCACTTTTTTGCTTTTACCACAAGTTCTGTTACCTGCTTGATCACCGGCTTTATTTTATATATATATTTTTTAATCTTCACTGGAGGATATTTTTGAGAGAGAGAGAAAGTAAAAGGGATCAGGGAAGGAGAGAGAAAGAAACTTCAGTATGAGAGAGACACATCAACTGGTTACTTCCTGCAGTTTCCTGACCAGCTGGGGATGGAACTGTAACCAAGGTACTGCCCTTGACTGGGAATTGAACCCAAGACCCTTCAGTTTGCCAGCTGATGCTCCAGCCACCGAGCCAAACCAACCAGGGCAGATTGACGGCTTACTTATTAAGCTTGGCTTCAAAACTCAAATCTCCCTGCTGCATTTGTACCTATGGAATTTGAATTTATGAAGATGGCTGAGTGAGACCCAGAGAAGCCAATGCTAATGAAAGAGGAATTTATTAATTACATTTCCCAAGAGGAGGGGCAATGCCACATCTGCAGTGAACAGAGGAAAGCACCTGGATGTGATCAGGAAGCAGAAGCAGGAGTGAGGAGAAAGCTTAGGCCAGAGCCTTACTGGGGTCTCCTGGGAATAGACAGGCAGGGTGCAGGAAACAATCTAGGATTGGCTCATTTCAGTAATGAGCAGGCTTTAGTCTGTAGGGCTATTCCTCGTGTGGTACCTGACCCTATGGTGATTAAGATTAGGGAAAATAGTGGTTGGTGTGTGGGATCATTTCCCCTACATGCTGATTTAACAAAAATTATTTATTGAGATAAAATTCACATAACATACTGAAAACGGTTTGGCTCAGTGGATAGGGCATTGGCCTGTGGACTGAAGGGTTCCAGGTTCCATTCCTGTCAAGGGCATGTACCTTGGTTGCAGGCACATCCCTAGTAGGGGGTATGCGGGAGACAGCTGATCGATGTTTCTAACTCTCTATCCCTCTCCCTTCCTCTCTGTAAAAAAATCAATTAAAAAAAAACACACAAAAAAACAATTTAAGTTGAAACTGGTTTGACTCAGTAGATAGAGTGTCAGCCTGCGGACTGAAAGGTCCCAGGTTTGATTCCGGTCAAGGTCATGTATCTTGGTGTGGGCACATCCCCAGTAAGGGGCGTGCAGGAGGCAGCTGATCGATGTCTCTTTCATGGATGTTTCTAACTATCTGCCTCCCTTCCTCTTTGTAAAAAATCAATAAAATATGTTTTTAAAAAATTCACATAACATAAAAATCCACAGTTTAAACCAGCAGTTGGCAACCAGTGGTCCACAGACCACTGGTGGTTTGTGAGGTCCAAAAGCTTGGCAACCACTGGTTTATACCATTTTAAAGTGCACAATTCAGTGGTTCTAATATATTCATAATGTTTTGTGTGTTGATTTTTTACTTCAACTTTTATTTTTGAAAGGAAGGAAAAATATTGAGCCACAATCCAGAGACCCAGCAAGTAGATATAGAAATCCTTTCGTCCAGATCCGGTGAGTCTTCTAGAAAATAATTTGAAAATGTAGGCTTTTCACATCTCATTGGTTTCTAAGTAGCTATATGCACGGGAGCTGCTGTCTTTCATTGACCCCATGACCAACTGGCGCTCTCCACCACCTCTGTCAGCACAGAACAGCCCGGGCCTGAACCCCACTGGTGGAGTAGAGTGTCTATTAAGAGTTATTGGATTATTTCCCCAAAGCTTTTAGGCAAGTTGTTCTTATTACTAAAATTATGTAATTTCATAAAAATTACATAAACTGATGAAAATTGATTTCAGAAAAAATTCTTTTTTTAAAACCTAAGTTGAATGCTGATGCAGAAGTGTTGCTAAAAATCTTGCCATTAAGTTTTGTGTGGTTGGGTCAGCTATATAAGAGATTGAGAGGAATTAGGTAAAAATCTGGGAAGCTTTTGCACTTAAATTGCCTTGCTAGTTTTTGCATTCTAGCATCACTTAAAAAAACACACCTCAAAACTGAAAATTATGCAAATTGCAAGCATACATTAATGATATGATTTTTAAAAGAAAGACTTTTCTAGTTGGTGGGCTCATAAGATCTGTTCAGCTCTGTTTCAAAAGTTTGGAAAATGAATACATTTGTGTTGTTAAATCAAAATAAAGTATCTAAAATATTTGCCCACACCGGTTTGGCTCAATGGATAGAGCGTCGGCCTGCGGACTGAGGAGTCCCGGGTTCGATTCCGGTCGGGGGCATGTACCTTGGTTGTGGGCACATCCCCAGTAGGGTGTGTGCGGGAGGTAGCTGATGGATGTTTCTCTCTCATCAATGTTTGTAACTCTATCCCTCTCCCTTCCTCTCTGTAAAAAATCAGTAAAATATATATATATTTTAAAAAGTAAATGATTAGATGTAACATTAAGAGGTTTCCTAGCTTCATTCTGATAAGGTTTCATTTGAAGAAATCCTCCTTCTTAGGAATGGTGGTCAAATTCCATGGGCATCACTACTTACCAGGTGATTGACAGTGATGACATCGAAGTAGAACTTTTCTTCTGAGCAACAAGGAATGGCTTTATCTGTTTTTCTAATAGAAATACTGGTAGTCCTTGCTTTGCATAGTTCTGATATCCATGCACTTCAGTTACCATGGATTAGTTACTACCAACAATCCCTCAGTGACATTGAGGATATTAATGAGAGTAATTATATAAGGTGCTGCCAGCTCTTTAGTCCACAGGTCACTGCATAATAACAGATGCCCCTCATGATCGGTGACCAACCACTTTCAGTCTGGATGATCAGTCACTGTGCTTCTGTTACTCATTTCCCATACATACAGCAAGGTGTGTACCTTTGCTGCTCCCTTGTCCCTCAGTGATAAATCCACATGATGCTTACAAAATGGGTAGTTGAAATAGGGAGTTGGTCAACAAAGATGAAAGCACAACAAAGAAGCAAACAGTGACATCCAAAGAAGTGTGAGATTATAGAAGAAACGGCTAACCATAGGAATAGTGATACTGCGGTTTATATAAACTTCTTGACTTAAATGAGGAGGGTATTGATGATGAAAGAGATGAAGGTATCCTAGAAGTGGTATCGACCAAAAATTTCCCAAACTCTCAAATCTATTTCATGACATTAAAAACTCAAGAAATAAAGTATTGAAAGATGATCCAAACTTAGAAGTGTGTATGACAGTTCTGTAAGTAATAGAAAAGATTCTATCATTGTTGCCTGACAAGAACGTAAGTAGTGTTCAAACTACCCTTGATCAGAGTCTTACAAAGAAGCCGTGCACTTTAGTTCTCAGTGTTTTTAATGTTTTAAATTATAATATGCTACATAAATACTAGTATTACTTCTTTTCATTTCCTTATAAAGATTTTATTTATTTATTTATTTGTAATCCTTGCTCAGTTTCCACTCTTTCTGGAACTTCCAATTATGCGGATGTTGTTTTGTTTCATGTTATCCCAAAGTTCCCTTAGGCTCTCCTCTTGCTTTTTAACTTTTTTTTCTAGAAGCTGCTGTACTTGGGTATTTTTTCCTACCATGTCTTCTAGCTCACTGATGTGGTCCTCTGCTTCTTCTAGTCTACTTTTGATGCTTTCTATTGAGTTCTTTATAGCAGTGATGTCATTTTTCATTTCTTCTTGATTATTCTGCATTTCTTTTAGGTTCTTCTGCATTTCTTCTTGCTTCTTCTGCATTTCCTCTTGGGTCTTCTTCATTTCCTCTTGGATCTTCTTCATTTCCTCTTGGCTCTTACTCACATTGTCGATTTTGTCTTCCATTCTTTTCATCCACCTTATGATCATTTCTCAGAACTCTTTCTCTGGCAGGCTTATTTCTGCTTCTATTTTGTTTACTTCCTTTTCTGGTGAAACCTGCCTTTCTGTCTTATGTGGGCTGTTTCTTTTTCTGCCCATGGTCTTTCTTCTTGGGTGTTTGGTTATGTAGTTCTCTCTCCTACGTTGATTGAAAGGCACAAACTACAACACAACCAGGTACAATACACAAGGCACTGAATAGAAATGTATTCAGGATGTTAATAATCACAAATAAGGTGACCACTAATGAAAGACAAATTAGGGGTAAGTAGAGAAAGAAGAAGAGGAAAATGAGGAAAAAAGAAAAGAAAGAAATGCTAAAATTAAATTGGGAGAGGAAGAAAAAAATAAATGAACAAAAAAAAAATAAAAAGGAGCCGAATCCGGTTTGGCTCAGTGGATAGAGTGTCGGCCTGCAGACTGAAAGATCCCAGGTTCGATTCTGGTCAAGGGCATGTACATTGGTTGCAGGCACATCCCCCGTAGGGGGGCGTGCAGGAGGTGGCTGATCGATGTCTCTCTCTCCCTTACTCTCTGTGAAAAATCAATAAAATATAAAAAAAATAAAAAAATAAAAAGGAGAAGAAGAAGAAAAGAGAAAAGAAAGAGGATAAGAGAGAAAAGGGGAACAAAATATAGATGTCAGGAGAAAATACCAATAGATCAGTCACTAATCCCAACAAATGCCAGCAACTAGTACCTGGAGATTAATACAAACTATAAATAACAACTGGTATCGAGGGAGGTGAGGGAAAAGAGAGGTAAAAAACAAAGCAAACAAAAAGCAAAATAAAACAAGTAGAATAAGCTAAAACAATCTCACTAAAAAGTACAAAAAATCGATATAATCACCGTTCAGGCAAACAGCAACAAAAGGACATAGAGAAAAACAACTTTTTGGATAGCGAAGAGAAGAAGAGAGAGGTTTGTATGGAGTTGGAGTAGGGGATTTGAAATTAGATATATAAGTGAGGTGAAATTTTAACCAGGTAAAGAGAAAGAATAGGGAGAATCTGAAGTTGGAAAAGGGAAAGAGAAAACAAGACAACAAAATGGGGACAGTTAGGAGGAAAGTGTTGGCAAAAAGGTAGAGTTGAGATAGAGTAAAATTATGCTAAAGGAAAGATGAAAATAGAATATAGAACTCTAATCCCGAAGTAAAATAAAGGGAAAACAAAATGACACTTTTTTTTCCCCCCAAAAAAGGTAAAATAATAGTAGTAATAATACTAGTTGAAAACAAAAATGTAATAATTAAAAAGGTAAAATCAATTGAGGAGGAAAGAAAAAAAATAGTTTTTTAATTAAAATATGCAAAAATGAAAAAATATAAAATAAAATAAAAAATTTAAACAAAAGAAAAAAAAATAGAATGGTTATTCACTTCCGCTATTGTTCTGCTTGGCACTTCTATTTCCCAGTTGGGTGGGTATTGCAGTTCCCTGTGTTCCTCTGCTGAGTTGTGTTTTAATCTCTGTTCTTTTGTGGTTATGCGAGAGTCAATTTGTGCATCATCCATTGGGTGGCAGTATTGCGGAATTGACCTCTGAGACTAAGCGCAGGACCTCTCTAGGCTGTGCTCAGATCCTGCTACTGTGTGGTTCTCAAATCCTGTTTGTGGGGATTTTGCAGGTGGGACACTGTAATAACTCCCAAGCTGTCCTTCTGCCTCAGATCAAAACGAGTCGTTTTCCAGAGCTCCCCTCTGTCAACAGCTCCGAGAGTTTGCCTCTACACCTAGGGATCACGCCCTGCCCCACATCCCTGGACCTCTCCAGAAGCAGCTTTCCCACAGCCCAGCTCCCACAGTGTGTGCGTCTCTGTTCTGCGGGACAGGAGATCTCACCTTATCCCAGGTGAAATCTGACCTTTCTGTGTGCTGTGTGGATCTCCTCTGTGTCTGCGCCGATTGGAGAGCGGTGTTCTGGGTCCCCTGCTGTTTGGTGGGTGCTTCAGCCGCAGCTTTCAGACCCCCGCAGACATCCACTTCCCTCTGCAAGATGGCTTGGTCTCCACATTCGAGCTGGTGGCTCCGGCAGACAAAAATCCCATGGCAGTGGGGCTGCCTGGCCAGGAGAGCCCCGTCCAGCAGAACCCCACCTTCTCCTGGAGGACAACTGATTCTTAACTTGCCCACAAACACTCCCAGTGCGACTCTCAGCTGCTCTCTCTCCCTCTGCCCAGCGACAAAGCTCCAGACACATTTGTCTACTCCACCGCCATTTTTCCTCTATTTATTTATTTACTTTTATTTTTATTTTTTAAAATTACATCTATTATTCAGATTATTACATTTGTTTTTCTTTTTTCCCCTCCATAGCTCCCCTCCACCCGGCTACCAACCCTCCCTTTACCCTTACCTCCCTTCCCTTGACCTCATCCAAAGGTGTATGATTTTTGTCCAGTCTCTCCCTGTACACCCCTCACCCCTTTCCCCCTGAGAATTATCAGTCCACTCCCTTTCTGTGCTCCTGATTCTATTATATTCACCAGTTTATTCTGTTGATCAAATTTTTAATTCATTTAATTTTTAGATTCCCTTGTTGATAGATATGTATTTGTTCATAATTTTTTATCTTTTACCTTTTTCTTCTTTTCTTAAAAGAGTACCTTTCAGCATTTCATATAATACTGGTTTGGAGTTGATGAACTCCTTTAGCTTTTTCTTATCTGTGAAGCTTATATCTGCCCTTCAATTTTGAATAAAGCTTTGCTGGATAGAGTAGTCTTGGTTATAGGTTCTTGCTATTCATCACGTTGAATATTTCTTGCCACTCCCATCTGGCCTGCATCGTTTCTGTTGAGAAATCAGCTGACATTCGTATGGGTGCTCCCTTGTAGGTAATGAACTGCTTTTCTCTTGCTGCTTTTAATATTCTCTCTTTGTCTTTTGCTCTTTTAATTATGATATGTCTTGGTGTAGTCCTACTTGGATTCCTTTTATATGGGGTTCTGTGTGCTTCCTGGACTTGTAAGGATATTTCTTTCACCAGATGTGGGAAGTTTTCAGTCATTATTTCTTTAAGTAGGTTTTCAGTATCTTGCTCTCTCTCTTCTTCTGGCACCCCCACAATTCTGATGTTGGTATGCTTGAAACTGTCCAGAGGCTCCTTACATTATCTTCACATTTTTGGATTCTTTTTTCTTCTTGCTTTTCCAGTTGAGTGTTTTCTGATTCTTTATATTTTAAATTTTGACTTGATTCTTACCTTCCTCTAGTCTGCTGTTAGGTCTCTGTACAATTTTTTTTTTTTTCAGTCAGTGTATTTTTAATTTCTAGTTGGTCCTTTTCCATCTCTAGTTGGTTCTTTTTCATCTCCTCTTGGGTCTCGCTAATTTTATCCAACTTTTCTAGGATATTCTTGAAAAACCTTATAAGCGTGGTTTTGAACTCTATATCCAGTCATTTGTTTCCCTCCATTTCTTTTGTTTGTGATCCCTTCCCTTGTCT
>PVJN01062876.1:0-10912 GCA_004026805.1 Lasiurus borealis
TTTTTTCTAACAGATTCAAGGCTATGTTCCGTGGGCAATTAAATCACAAAATGCTAGACACAGTGTGACCTCCATGGCAAGTATCAGTGTATATATTCACTTCCTAGTTGACAAGCAGCGCAGTTATTTTATAGAACTTCAAGTGGTACACAGTTCCAAGTCTCCTACAGAAACACACAGGATAAAACTCCAAATAGCTCTGGGTTTGATTAAAAAGAAAGAAAAGGTGGGGCTTGAAATGCCTGATTGAGGAACAGGTGAGGTTAAAAATGACTGAAGAGTTACCGCACTCATTGTGACATGTTTTAAATAATGGCCGGAAAATACAAGGGCACGTGCAGTGCAGTTCAATCTTTCCCACTCGTTAATAGAGGGGATACAGAGGTCACTGTTGTGCAAAGAGAGTTGACTAATCCCTCTGATGCATGGTATATCCAGTCCCTCTTTTATTTAATTTTATGGAGGAAAGCTGGTCTGAATTAGGCCTTCAGTAATTACTGTAGAGACCTGACACAAACCTTAACAAGTCCCATAATGTCCTATCTATATATCAGGCCAATGATTACATACTAACTTGTGTGGTTGGGCTGTAGATATTTTGCTATTCACTCAGAAACCTCTTTGAATTATTTTACATTTCACACAATGCCATAGAAAATAGCTGTGCAAATTAGAGAAATAAAGAAAATACCACCCAAGGGGGAAGGGGGGAGAGTAAAAGCTGATTCTTAATGCTAAGTGAAATGTGAGCGATTCCATCTTTAAAGCCTGAAATTGTGTTTGAAGTTACAATTATACTCTTCCTGGTATTCTAAGGTATTATAGAAAGAGAAAGGTTTCTTAAAAGAGAACAGGACTGGAAACAGCCTTACAGGTAAGACCCAGACTGGCAGTCTATTCTAAGAAAGGCAGCAAGGTATGAAGGAGTAGATGCCACTGCTCTGGGCAGGAATGAAAAGAAAGAAGAAATGGGTAGTTACCAGAACAACTTCAATTCATGCTGCAGTATTTTAAAACAAATATAAGGACAAAGCAACCTGGCACTGAACTCCTTCTCCCCAATTATACTGAATGTTCCTAAATAAAATACACATATTAGTATCTTATATGCTATCCTTGGTGTAATGCCGAGCCCAGGACATGTTGTTAACAAGACCATCACTATCAAATATTTCTTTATATCAGTAGCAATTTCTACCTTCTGACTTGAAGAATACATTTCTTTTTTTCTTCTATTTGCTTACTCATCACTAGAAGGTTAAAGTGATACTAGTTTTGATTCTTTCGATCAAATTCTTCCCACAACTCTTACTGAAATTTCATATACAGATTTTATTACAATATATGAAAATAGAATCTGTGTTAAACATAACCTGGAGATGACCTTAAGCATAATGAAATCAAAACCATTTTCCTTCTTTTTTGTTACCAGGTTTTCATCCCTTGCTTAACTAGTCATTACAAAATGTGCTTCTTCCCTCCCTCAAAACACATCATTGTGTCAAAAATGATGAAAATAGTGTAATGCTAACAGAATACAGAAGCTCCTTAATAGTATTTATTTATTGCTCAACATATGTTTCTCTTACTTTTGTTTTATAAATCTCATAGATTTAAAATAAACTACTAGACAGAGATGAGAGGTTGCAGTTCTACCTCTATAAATAATGCAACCTACAAATGCAAATGTTTCTTGCAGTCCAATGTTTCAAGAAGCCATTTTTTGCAGCTCTTTTGGAAGAAAGAGGTTTTATACATTTCCTTTTCATTTTTTAATCTCCATAATTTAAATTTTACAAAATTATTTACAAATTGAGCCTTATATTTCTGATTTACTAAAGAAATACACTAAATACTCTGTTTTAAGAGAAGAACAATTTACTTTCAGCTTGAAAAATAACATATTTTTAAAATAGCCTCTGGGGGTATTGCAATCACTTTTATGATATTTTTACCCTAAAAAATGTTTATAGATTTAATCTGTGCAATACAATCAAAACCATACATCCACATAGAGCCTTTACAAACACATTCTTTGGACACTGATTATAGAAAAAATTACTAAAAAGCTTGACAACATTCTTAAAAATTTAGATCAGAGTAGAAAGCAACCTTGAATAATTTACCCTAAAATCTCCAAAATATCAATGCAGCATAGAAAAAGATTTGGTCTTCAAACCCTGTCTGTTAATGTCTTTGTACATATTTGTTTTTTTTGTGTGTGTTTGTTTTGGGGCCAAAAAAAAAAAAATCACTGCCACTGTTGAAAGGAACCTTGAAAGAAATTTAGTTACAAGAAACCCCAAGGTCACTGAAGCAGGACCATGACAAACTTTAATAGTAAGTGAATAAAAATGAAACACACATACAATTTTACTGAGAATCAGTATAACTTAGGAACCAAATGAGGCATTCAGATATTCAGATATTTGTTCTTTTGAGAAAATAAACTAAAAAAATGTTTTTAGTTTGGAAGCTAATTACAATAGAATTACAGACGAGGTGTAACAGAGACAAGGAAGAAGGAGAAGACAAAGGAAGAAAGGAAGAAAGAAAGAAAGAAAGAAAGAAAGAAAGAAAGAAAGAAAGAAAGAAAGAAAGAAAGAAAGAGAAAGAAAAAAGAAAGAAAGAAAGAAAGAAAGAAAGAAAGAAAGAAAGAAAGAAAGAAAGAAAGAAAGAAAGAGAAAGGAAGGAAGGAAGGAAGGAAGGAAGGAAGGAAGGAAGGAAGGAAGGAAGGAAGGAAGGAAGGAAGGGCAGAAGCCAGTTTGGTTCAGTGGATGGAGTGTTGACCTAAGGACTGAAGGCTCCCAGGATCAATTCTGGTCAAGGGCATGTATCTTGGTTGTGGGCACATCCCCAGTGGGAGGTGTGCAGGAGGCGGCTGATCTATGTCTCTCTCTCATCCATGTCTCTGACTCTCTGTCCCTCTTCCTTCCTTTCTGTGGAAAATTAATAAAATATATTTTTAAAAAAAGGAAGAAAGAAAGGGAATGAGGGAAGGATGGAGGGGAGAAATAATAAATAACAAGGAAGGAAAATAATGAAAAGGAATTTAGAGGTAAAGAAAGCAGAATCCTATATAATAAACAGCTAATATGCAAATGGTCATCATGCCCTCAAGCCCTCATGCCAGGGCCAGGGAGCCAGAAAACAGGTAGGGGACCTGAGGCCACACCCCCTACCCCAGCACCAAGGCCAGAGGACCTAAGGCCCTGCCCTCTACCCCAGCACCAGAGCTGGGGGACCTGATGCCAAGACCTGAGGCCAGACCAAGGGACCTGAGGCCATGCCCCATGCTCCAACACCATAGGCAGGGGACGTGAGGCTGTGCACCCCTCCCTGGGGGACCTGAGTGTGTGCTGGGGGATATAAGCCTGTGTCTCCCACTCAGTGGGGCTTGACAGGAGACCTGAGGCTGTACCCCCACCCCCAGCAGGACTTGATAGTGGTGGTGCTGAAATCTGGATCTCGATCGATTTTGAGGCATAGGGGGGTGGGGACTTGACTCTGGGTCTCACGGCACACCCTAGACTCTGACAAGAGGGAGATTTTCATATACATTTCACTAATTTTCTTTCATCTCTGACACTTCTATTATAGAACAAGGGAAAGTAGCAATATTACAATATTCCTCTAATTAATTCCCTTTTAATATGCACAAATTTTGTACCCAGGGCCACTGATTAGTGAAATAAAATACTAACTTTGTTTGGGTATTTGTTCACTGAAAATACATCATATGACATCACACATAGTGACAGATATGGAAATACATTCTTGTGTGGATTCTTATTAGTAATTAGAGACCCAGTGCATGAAATTTGTGCACTGCAGGCAGGGAGTGTTCCTTAGTTCAGCCTGCACCTTCTCCAATCTGGGACCCCTTGGAGGATGTCTGACTGCTTGTTTAGGCCTAAACTGGCAATCTGACATCCCTCTCACAATCTGGGACTGCTGGCTCCTAATTGCTCACCTGCCTGCCTGCCTGATTGCCCCTAACAGCTTCTGCCTGCCAGCCTGATCATCCTTTAACTGCTCCCCTGCCACCCAATCTTACTCCCAACTGTCCTCCTCTGCTGGCCTGATCTCACTCCCAACTGCCCTCCCTGTATGACCTGATGGGCCTCAACTTCCCTGCCCTGCTCACCGGGTTGCCCCTAACTGCCCTCCCCTGCTGGCCTGATCACCCCTAACTGTCCTCCCCTTTAGCCCTGATTATCCCCAACTGCTCTCCCTTGCTGGCCTGTTCACCCACAATTGACCTCTACTGCTGGCCATCTTGTAGCAGCCATCTTGTGGCAGCCCTCTTGTGGTGGCCATCTTGTGATGATGCGAGGTGAGACACCACCAGCTTATATTAATATAGATTATTTTTTAAAGGAAAAATACAATATTTTTATAGAGGCATACCTCTGTAGAGAAGACAAGAAATACAAGAAAAAATGAATAAGGAATTAATATTTTATGTCAATGAACCTAAAGAATTCTGAAATTTATTGTTTAAATGTGTCTTTCATTCATAGAATAGCATGCCATGTATGGTTACTTTTGAGCTTTCACTACTGCTAGCTTCTCAGTTGATTCTTTAATGGGCTGAAGAGAATGAGGATGGCAGAGAGGCTTGAGAGTTAGCAAGTTCAGTATCTACTGCAAAAAATCACCTTGCCCTCCTTCCAAAGATTGCTGCCTCTGATACTGAGTGAGGTGGGCTACAAGACCCCTAAGGCAGATTCTGTCTCAAAATGTTCACTTTTAAGCTCCCCTCTAGGTGGTAGAGTCTTTCTTGCCCTATTCTGTAGCTTTCCGTATGTGTCCCAAACTGCTTCATCCACCTTCCCTTTACAGGTGAGAATCTAATATATACCATCCTCCACACCACATTTCAGCCTCTACTTCCAGAAAACCCAACCCATAAAAGTTGTTATACTAAGCTTTAAATATTAAACTATGATATGGGAATAATGATTTTTCACATTCATTGAGTGTTTTTAACACTCATTGTACTCTTTAGTGGATTGTAAAAAACATTTTCTATGGCCCTAGTCAGTTAGGCTCACTGGATAGAGTGTCAGCCTGGGGACTGAAAGGTCCCAGGTTAAATTCTAGTCAAGAGCATGTACCTGGGTTGTGGGCACATCCCCAATGGGTGTGTGTGCAGGAGTCAGTTGATCGATGATTCTCTCTTATCAATGTTTTTAACTCTCTATCCCTCTTCCTTCCTCTCTGTAAAAAAAATCAATAAAAATATATTTAAAAAGGAGGAAAAAAACATTTTCTCTGTATGATCCACACCCACCATTTAATCTTTACCATCCTATCAGATTCAATGTTTATGTTCACATTATAGATGAAGAAATCATGGCAGAGAGAAATCAGGGCTCATTCCAGACAAAGGTAACAGGCCAGAAAAGGTACAAAGGCATGAGCAGGTGTGGTGTGAGGAAAGGCAGGTAAGCTACCCTGAGTGCAGTATATTCTCTCATAATTGGGCCATATTTTTTCAGTGGAACTTTCCTTGATTGCCTAACCACTTAACCTATAACTATTTCACAACCATCTACTTTCCATTCTGGTTCTACATGCTCTTTATTTGAGAAAGTAGAGGCCTGGTGCATGAAGATTTGTGCATGGGGGATGGGTCCCTCAGCCCGAACTGCACTGTCTCCCATCTGGGAACCCTCAGGGGAGCCTTCTCCAATCCAGAAGTTTATGTTTGACTTTGCAATCATATGAGCAAATTGTCTGAGACCCCAATCCAGTTTGATTTGTACTCACAAAATAATAGAGGCTTTTTTTTTCCCCATTGCTTCACTGGTTGAGATTTCCTAGAAGTTTTAGGATATCTTCCCTTTAATTTTTCCTAAACACTTTGATTTAACTTGTCTCTCATCTTTGCTTTGCCTCCATCCCCCACCACAACATTAATTTGCTCCAGGCTCACATTGCTCTAGTGTCTAGGAGATCCACCTGCCAACAGAACTATGATTCCCAGCATTCCTGGTGCTCCCCATGTTCTGAGTTTCTGCTTCTGGTCTTGGGGCTGCGACCAGAACTACTACTCTCAGAATTCCTGAGTCTCCCCACCATTCTTGCTCTGTCTCTGTCCCACAGCCTCCTGCTCTGCCAAGTCCTCCAAACTGCCAGCTCTCCCTCTCTGCTCTCCATCTGGAGGCTTAGGGAGCCAAATTCACCAACTGCTCCACTCTATGCTGGCTCTCTTGCTCTACTCTCTGCCTGGCACCTGAGTATTCAAATTAACCTGCCATTTTTGTTGGGTTAATTTGCATAATCACTTCTGATTGGCTGGTGAATGTAGCAGAGGTAAGGTCAATTTACATGTTTCTCTTTTATTATATTGGACTAGAGGCCCGGTGCATGAAATTCATGCACGGGAGGCAGAGAAGGATTAGACATCCCTCTCACAATCCAGACTGCTAGCTCCCAACTGCTCATATGCCTGCCTTACTGATTGCCTCTAACTGATTCTGCCTGCCAGCCTGATCACCCCCTAACCACTTCCCTGCCAGCCTGATTGATCCCTAATTGCTCCCCTGTCAACCTGTTTGCCCCTAATTGCCCTTCTCTGCAGGACTGGTCACCCTTAACTGCCCTCCCCTGTAGGACTATCTGCCCTCCCCTGAAGGTCTGGCTCCCCCCCCAACTGCCCTCCCTTGCAGGCCTTTTACCCCCTAGGGCATTCTCCTATTGGGGGTGGTGCCCACAACCCTGATCTCATCCCACTCTCCCCACTCCCCTGCTGGCTATCTTGTGGTGGCCATCTTGTGTCCACATGGGGTTAGCCATTGTGTGTCTTGGAGTGATGGTCAACCTGCATATTACTCTTTTATTAGATAGGATAAAGGCTTGGTGCATGAGAGAAACCAAGATGGCAGCATAGGTGAACACCTAAGCTGCTGTCTTGCACAACAATTTGAAAACTACAACTGAAAGACAGAATGGACACCATTCAGAACCACAGGACAGCTGGCTGGGTGAAAACTCTACAACTAGAAGTAAAGAGAGGGACTCACAAAGACTCAGAGGAGTTGTAAAATGCTGAGGTACGGAGACACACTCCTGGAGAGGAAGGGTGGAGGAGGGTCTGGCTGGCTTTCACTAGGGGGAGGGAGACGGAAAATTCCAACTGCACTGAACCCCAGATCCAGGCGAGGCTCATAGGGGGAGTCGAGACGGTTATGAAAAGGAAGGGGTGCACAGAAACTTAGGGGAGCCGCAAAAGACAGAAGCCTGGGGGCTTGCCAAAGTGCATGGGAAAGTGCACACACAGAGCACTGACTGCTGATTATGCCTGGCTTCCTCTAGCATGAGGAAAACAGAACCTCACAACAGCACTGAAATCCAGTTCCAATTGTACTGAACTCTAATTTTAGGTGAGACCCTGGGGACCCAGACTTATATGGGTCCCTAGAATGCATGTAAACTGAGGAGAATTGTAAAGGCAGAGATTAGAAAGCTCATGCACACACACGAAAGGCAGGGGTCTAGAGGCAAGTGCACATGCACAGACACAGCTGCTTTTCACAACCAATTGGCTTGGAGGTCACTCCTACCCCAGCAATACCAAAAACAATTAAGAATTATCCTCAAGACTGTACACACAGTTCACAAAGGGATGCACCAAGAATGTCCATCTCAGGTAACTGGAAGAAGAGCTAGTGGGTCATATAGGACAGCTAGCACACAAAGCTACTCTACCAACTCAGGGAAGCAGCAAAATATGTGGAGACTAAAGAACAGATCACAAATGAAACAAATGGAGGAAAACAAATGACTGGATATGAAGTTCAAAACCATAGTCATAAGGTTTTTTTAAGAATTTCCTAGAAAAAAAATGGATAAATTTAGCAAAACCCAAGAGAAGATGAAAAATAACCAACTAGAAATTAAACATACACTGACTGAAATAAAAATATTATGCAGAAACCTAAAAGCAGACTAGAGGATCACAAGAATCAAGTCAAAGATTTGAAATACAAAGAAGCAAAAACACACCACTGGAAAAGAAAAAAGAATAAAAAAATGTGAAGATAGTGTAAGGAGCCTCTGGGACAATTTCAAGCTTACCAACATCAGAATTATGGGGTGCCAGAAGAAGAGAAAGAGCAAAATACTGAAAACCTATTTGAAGAAATAATGACTGAAGTTTTATAATAATAAAACTTCTTCCAGCTGATGAATGAAATAGACTTATAAGTCCAGGATGAAAGAAATGGACTCACAAGTCCAGGAAGTACATAGAACCCCAAACAAAAAGAATCCAAAGAGGACCATACCAAAACACATCATAATTAAAATACCAACAGCAAAAGACAAAGAGAGAATATCAAAAGAAGCAAGAGAAAAACAGTTAAATACCTACAGGGGAGCACCCATTCCATTGTCATCTGATTTCTCAACAGAAACTATGCAGGTCAGATGGGAGTGGAAAGAAATATTCAAGGTGATGAATAGCAAGAACCTACAACCAAGATTACTCTACCCAGCAAAGCTATCATTCAGAATTGAAGGCCAGATAAAGAGCTTCATAGATAAGAAAAAACTAAAGGAGTTCATCTACACCAAACCAGTATTATATGAAATGCTGAAAGGTACTCTTTCAGAAGAGGAAGAAGAAAATGGTAAAGGTAAAAATTATGAACAACAAATACTTATCTATCAATAAGTGAATCTAAAACTCAAGTGAATTGAAAAGTTGATGAACAGAATAAACTGGTAAATATAATAGAATTAGGGGCATGGAAAGGGAGTGGACTAATAATTCTCAGGGAGAAAGAGGTGAGGGGGGGGTGCAGAGAAAGACTGAACAAAAATCATTGACCAATGGATAAAGACTATGGGGGCTAGGTAAGGACAGAGGGTGGGGTGGGAACCAGGAGGAGGGGAGATATAGGAGGAAAAAAGAGGAACAAGTGTAATAATTAGAACAATAAAAATGTATTAAAATAAAAAAAAAAAGGCCTGATGCATGGGTGGAAGGCAGTTGGTTTGCCCTGAAGCGTGTTCCAGATCAGGGTGGGAGTTCCCTTGGGGCATGGGGTAGCCTGGGCAAGGGACATGTGGTGGATTGCAGGCTGGCCACACCCCTGATAACCCAAGTGGAGGCCCTGGTATCTGGGATTTATTTATCTTCTTCAATTGAAACTTTGTAGCCTGGAGTGGAGCTAAGCCTTCTGCTCACTATGTGTCAGCAGCCATTTCAGTTGGAATTTATTTATCTTCTATAATTGAAACTTTGAAGCCTTAAGTGGAGGCCTGGGCCAGCCAGGGTGTGTGAAAGCTTGGCTTCCTCCATCGCCAGGACAATCCAAGCCTCCCTTCTATTTTCTCTGTGGCCATTATCATCTTGGTTTCATTAATTTGCATACTCACTCCTAATTGGCTGGTGGGATGGCTTGTGGATGTAGCAGAAGTATAGTCAATTTGCATATTACTCTTTTATTAGATAGGGTAGCAGAAGGTTAATGCTGCTTGATTTCATATTACATTCAAACTTTAACTGCAAAGTATAAGAAGAAAACAACCCTGATCTCATCCCACTCTCCCCACCTCACAAACATCCAGACATGCTAGACCCTTGCTCTGCGCCCTCACAGCACTCATACAATTTCTCCACTGAGAGCACTTGTGGTTCTTTACTGTTTCTGCTAAACTCAAAGTCTACAAAGTCTCATTAGACTACAAAATCTCCTTGGCAGGAACCATCTCTAGCTTGTTCTCCTTTGAAGGAATCAGCAGTGTTTAGAAGTTAGCAGGTTCTTAATAAATACATGTTAAATGAATAAATACATGTGTATTAAATGAATAAGTGAAAGAAAAAAATGTTGAGATGTCCTAAGTTTAATTCCAGCAGGTTAGAGTGTAGGAGGAAGAGAGAAGGAAAATAATCAGTTAGCAGCCCTGCACAGAAACCAAAGATTGGCTGCACTCCTGGATGACATTGAAACTTGGAACCAACTTTCAGGCAGCCATTTCAGCATTTATCTAGAAAGAATAGCAGACCACCAGAGGCCACTTCATCCTGTAAGAACTTTCCAGACTGTTGCCCATCAATTATTTCTTCCTTACTCTATACTTATCTTTCCCCAATTTACCTTTTCTTGTCCTTCTCATTTATAGCCAAATAAATTCTTTCAAAACAACTTCCATCTATCTTCCCATTTATAACCCCAATGATGGACATGTTTGTCTTCTCCATCAATCTTTGGTGCTGCTGGTTTAGACTGAATGCCCAGGGCCTGGTCCTTTCTCAATAAGTACATTTTTTTTCAGGGAAAAATTCAGTCTCATAGTTTTTGTTTGTTTGTTTAATAAAAAGAAGACATTATTTGCTATCATTTACTTATAAAATTAACAAATATTTATAGAGCACTTACTAGTTTCTAGGCACTGTGATAGGCCCTGGAAGACAAAGTGAATGAGGCAATCCCTGACTTAATTAGTAAATAAGCTAATAGATTAGTCTAAATACAAGTATAAACAAGTATTGCTTAAATACCTGCTAGTAAAAATTAAGAACTCAGGATCCCTAGAAGGTTTAAACTAGAGGTCAGAGAACTAGATAAAAATGTCATGAAGTCAGTGCATCAGTTGGATAGAATAGGCTGAATAGTACAGAAATCTTTCCAACATACCAATTTAAACGTTTATGTATTAAAAATATGTGGATGTTATCACAGGGTATAGTGAAAATGGAGGGAATTCAGAGTAGGTTAAACCTGATTTAAAATTCTAGTCTGTCACTCAGTAAGTCTATGACCTTGAGAATGTTAACTTAAATATATTAGTGTCAATTTCCTCATTTGTTTTACTAATCAGGTTAATAATTCCCATTACCAGAGTTCCTTGTACTACCTGAAGTTTCATATGTAAAACACTTAGCATACCTCCTGGG